>ML280860.1:0-67401 GCA_005239495.1 Nicotiana undulata
CCCCTCCCCCCTCCAAACTTGATTTTCGCTTGACTAAATAACAATATTGGTGAATTTAGTGGGCAGTTGATACAAGTCTCTGTGGGTTCGACACTCGACTTATTATTTTATTACGTGTACGATCACGTATACTTGCGTGTGCGTTTGGGAGCAACAACCACCATCTCCACCCTTTTGGAAGCTATTCAGGGTTAACACAGCCTTAATATTACCCGTCACAGGAGGCGAACATTTGCAAGTGGTGTACACCTTGCCTTGTGTGCAACAATCTGAGTCATTTTCCGGATTACATTGTCCTGGAGGTGGCTTTATACCTCTAATTTTTCCACTCGGCTGACAAGACTGTAATCTTGCACCTGAGCAGTAAGTAAGAGTAGCAAAAACCAGCAACACCAGAAGTGTTGGTTCCATGCTAGAGTTCTTCATATTTTTTCTCTCTTCTTTTCTTTGGTATTGTATTCAAATGTTAGTTGTGTGTGTGAAGACTTGGGATAATCTAACTTGTTTATATAGTGTTTTGGTCGCTGAAAATGCCAATATTTTGCTCAAGACATGAAAGGTTTCTTATGATTAAGCATATACATATGTGATTATAACTGCTTTACTTTCAGTGAATTATTTTTCGTACTAATAGATATCTAAATTGGAGTTTTCAGTCTCTGCAACTTTACCTTCACGGCTTATGCCTACTCATGTTTTTCTATTCTAGCAAGGCATTCTACCAGTACCTAATAAGACAAGAACTCACTAATGAGTTATTTTGTTATCTTGGATTCTTTAGTTGCCGAAAGCACTTTTGTATTTTCTGCACAGTATCGAACATCATATTGGTTCATCTTGTTGCTAAACATGAAAACCTGTATTCTAGCATCTGTATATCTTTTATGTACAACATACCACATCAGCTAGAGTCTTGATTCTGTTACAATCATCTTTTCCCGAGACATCAATAATGATAGAGGAGATTAAGACTAATTTAAAAATGGTAATGATCACTTAGTGTTTCTCCATGTATACTGCTCCATTCGCCTGTTGGTAAAGAATATATAGTAGTACAGTAGAATAGAAAAAGGCCTTCACCTCTTCGACTTTTGATAGTTCATGTGCTGTCACAAAGACAGAAATCCTCTTTGCCAGTTGATCTATCGGAGGATTTCCACCTGAATACCTTTATCACTGCTTTCATAAATGGATCAGTGACTTAGTTGAAACCGTAGGTTGAACAGGCTTATGGAAATTGAAATAAAGCGTTAAGGTTTTAATGTGTTATTTCTCATATAATCACATAAAGTATTAATACACTGATCAAAGAGAAAATTTTCGTCGTTGATATCATAATCAATTATTACAAAGAACTGTAGTCAATAACTTCACATACATAGAAGAAATATGTTTTTGTAAATGAAATGGATGGAACTCCAACATGTAAAATCAAGTTCTAGATTCTATGCATCGGGCGAAACTGTAATCAACTTGCTCAATTCATTTTCAGGAACACCAAGCCAGCTTTGAGGCAGCAACCATCTTTATTGGACTGAAGGCCTCCTTCTCCTTATTGATTTTGAATTCATCCTGAATCATGTTATCCAATTCAAAATTGGAAAGGCCCCTTGCGACAGATTCTGCAACCTCAAAAACCTGTTTGTGACCTCTCAAATCATCACCAAACGGTCCAGACCTGCTCTGCACCGTCATGAAGGTGTTATCCGTAGGATGGGACTGGCTTGTCTGAGTTGTCGTCTTGACTATTTGTATGGGCAGCAGTGCTACAAAATATCAAATTGTTCAGGAAAGACGAACATAAGTTAACACAACTAATGTGAGGAGCAGAGGACCCCGGAAGCAACTCTAGAGCTAAATGAAATTCTTCATTCTGGAAGTGCTGAATTCCACATTATTTTGCCAGGAAGTGACCATCATTATAAAAGTTAAAGCAGCTCAGTTTTTACCCATTTGAGGCCAATTCATAACGCTGTGCATCTACAAAGTATAGCTGGATCAAACTGATGAAGTACGAGTTAGTGTAAAAATAGTCTAACTGATGCAACCATTGAATGATATACAGGGTTTGTATAGCGGAGCTCAACTAAATTGGTTCTGAAGCCTAGTTGACTGGTTGATTGATTGAATGATTGATCTTTGGTCAAACGGTTGTAGGTTTAGATTAGCTACTGAACCAAGTCATGTTTTTCAGATTTCACTGACCATATCTCTTTCATAGGCATGAAACTTATTCATCTTTCAATGAGTTCGAAAGTTGATATGAACAGAATTTCATTAACTGTAAAATCAGAACAATAACATGAGAATTAAGTAGTATGTATGCCACACATTACACATAATCTAATTATATACACGATCCTCATCTTCTTACAATACCATAGATACTATAACTTATAAGGCACTAAGCATCAGACCAAGTAATGTCATAGTCGCCCCAGTCACCTTCAGGAATACCCAATGCTTCCCAAACTGCTTTAGAGGCATCAACAATGTTATTCGGGCATGGAGGCTGATAATCGTGTTCATCATCACATCCCATGGTAGAGTCACACTCATCTACAACTTTAGCCTTCACACTTTTGCCATTAGCACTTACAGTGATATAGTTAAGGCACCTATCTCCTCCACTGTACCATCCGGTTGAAAGGGCAACGACCGGAGTATCATCAGAGTGGTATTGGTTATCACATTCCGATGGTCCACCTCCATCTCCACCCTTTTGGAAGCTATTCAGGGTTAAAACAGCCTTGGTATTACCCGTCACAGGAGGCGAACATTTGTACGTGGTGTACATCTTGCCTTGTTTGCAACAATCCGAGTCATTCTCGGGATTGCATTGTCCTGGAGGTGGCTTTATGCCTCTGATTTTTCCACTCGGCTGACAACCCTGCAATCTTGCATCTGAGCAGTAAGAAAGAGTAGCAAAAACCAGCAACACCAGAAGTGATGTTCCCATGCTAGAGTTCTTCATGGTTTTTCTTTCTCTTCTTTTCTCTGGTATTGTATTCAAATGTTAGCTGTGTGAAGACTTAGGATAATCTAACTGGTTTATATAGTGTTTTGGTCACAGAAAATGCCAATATTCTGCTCAGGGCATGAAAGTGTTCTGCGATTAAGTATACGCTTAATGAAAATTAGCAGTCAAATGGTCTAGTGGAGTTCATATATATATAGTTTTTCCAGTTATTAGGCTTGGACATATGTGATTATAATTTCTTTACTTTCATCGACGGTCACGGCTTTTTTCTCTAACAAGACATCTATATTGGAGTTTTCAGTCTCCACAACTTTACCTTCACGGCTTAAACCTAATCATGTTTCCTACTGTAGCAAGGCAATATTGTACCACAACATAACAGGACAAGAACTTGAGGGCTATTTTGTTGTCTTAGATTCCTTAGTTGCTGAAAACAATATTGTATTTTTCTGCACAGTAATAGAATAACATGTCATTTCATCTGGTGATAACATGGAAACCGGTAATAACAGTATAATAGAAAATAAGCCTTCAATTCATCGAATTTTCTTATCTCTGAGCTGTTTTAGTTAAAAAATCCTTTTTTCCAGTTGGAATTGATGGACCTTCAACCTAAATACAGTACTTAATTTCACTGCTTTGGTAAATGGTCAAACACGAATGTTATCTCAGATGATATCAAGATCCAAGGAAAAGATGTTACTATCAACTGAACAGTATGCACTTCATAGAAAATAAACAGTACAAATTTGATATACAAACACTGCAGTTCTCAGCATCTTTGCCTAATCCATCTTACATTCCAAGAGTCTTGACAAAGCTGCAAAATGTGCTGAGAATGCGACTAACTTGCTGCACAACATATACAAACAAATCAAACTTTAGCCCATTCTTTGGTTTCCAGGTCTTATTTTTCAGGCCCCGAGCTATGTTCAACTCCTTGGCCGGAAGGCAAAATTTTCCTTGAGGACAATGACTACAATCAGATTTCAGAAAATATCACAGAAAACTTTCGACATAACACCAGCAAACCTATAGCATACTGTCAGTCTTAGCTGGAAGTCGGCGGAAGAAATTTAGGGGTGCTGATGGCAATTTGTGGCGGAACCTGGGATGCCTCATCGCGTAAAAGCCAGACAGGACACCAAACACTTGAAAAGGTGTAGCATACAACACAATGGCAGCAAGCAGGCAGAATATAATGAATAGTATAGTGGCACGTGGGTCTCGCCAACTCAGCAGTGCCTGGATTCGCTCCCCTTGCGTGGCCACATCTCCTACTACTGTCTGAATTCGACCAGCCAAACTTCTCAGACGATCATACCTCATCCTAACAAGTTCTGAACTCCGTGAAGTAGGAAATGTGTCAAATTCCTCATCAAGCTCATCAGGGTGTGTTGAATCAGCATGTGAAATTTTTGTGTTCATGTGAGGAGGGTACCTCGGCCGGTACTGATAGTTCCAAAGCCCTATTAGGCACATGTACAGAAAAATTGTTGGGAGGATCAATTCTGGGAAACAGACAAGCATAAGGAAGAGAACATGTACTAATGATGTCGTGATAGGATTCTTCCACATGCATACATCTCCGAACCATTTCCCAGCAGAGAATAATCCATTAAAGACGGACATCAGCCTGAAAAAGTTTGCTTTGCTGCGCCTCATGCTCCAGAGGTGTGCATCTGCATCACTCATGTATTCAACCACTTCTTTCCTGAGAGGAGGTTCTGCACGGCTTAGCCGTGCAGCCACAATATTTACAGCTTGATGTCGCAGCAGATCTTGCTGTGCTACAGACAATGGTTTCACATAATGCATTTTTGGTAAAAGGGGTCTAGAGTACAGAAACATCATGTTGACCATCGATGTACATGAAAATCGTATAGCAAGATGCAATTCTCCCATCTTCTTCACACCTGACGGGTGAAGGACAAGCAATGGATAAGAGTGTGTGTATACTCGACCAGTTTGAAGTGTTGAGATCCGAATACGAACCTTCCCAATTTTCATGTCTCTTTTGCCATTTGAACCTTTTTCTCCAAGCTGTCCATTGTCAAAAACCCCAACTGTGAGAACAGTAGCTGGATCATAGACTTCCCAAGTGTATTGCTCATTAAACTTGGGGTTTAAGCTGTCAATAACTGTCCTGGTCCGCACCCACTTGTGACCATACTTTGCCACACAATATGTGTCTGTTGTACCCTTTCCATCTCTTGATTTTGATGGGTGTAGTGCATCAATATTCAGGATACCTAATTCCAATATACCAATTGATGGCTTCCAAAGCTGCTTTGCTGTCGGTCGAAGATCACTACTATAATGAGTAGACTCATCAAGTACATGGTATCCTCCATCTAGTGATACACGAAGATTGATCCTACTGGAAAACTTGTCTTTCCTCTTTGGCTCTTCGATCTCAACTGAACCGGGTTCTTGGAGGTTATACCATCTTGATCGAACAAATCGATCATCTGCACGCCTTTCAACAGTGTTTAATGGGATAACGACCACTCCCAGGGCCTCACCTTTATTGGAAGCAACACGATCCTCAACTGACAGAATAAGATGTTCATCAAACGGTTCAGCAGCAACGAACATCAGATCCTCATTCCACAGAGCATTCATTGTTTGAGTTCTAATTGGTTTTGTCTTCAGCACCTGGTTACCAATATGAGCCTTCACATAGACATCAGGAAGACGATTTTTCTCTGACACAACTAAGTCTTGTGCTTCAATAACATTGACACGAACATACCATAGCCTAGGAGAATGGTACACTTTTCCGCGGATTTGTGAGGAGGGCACTGACATATCTATTGGACTAGATACATCTGTATGGAAAGCATCAGGGAATGCTTCGTCAGCTTGTGTACCAATCCACACAGCAAGCATCAGTTCCCCCTTCTTTTTCTCGCCTTTCTTGTTTTCCAGGCGATACCACTCTGGAGCCAATGGACTATCGGGTGGAACTCGGGTTGGAACTTCATGCAGATCAACTCGAACAATCCCAACAAAGTCATCTTTCATCATATCCTTATCCTTAACCACAACATCCAGAACAAAAGACTGCATTCTTTCTTTAGCAAAAGCAAAAACTGTATTCCATTCTGGATCTTGATTCTTCTCGAAGTGCTGTGTGACTCCTTTGTAGTTCCCAACTCTTACTTCAACGTAAGGGTCAAGACTTCCCGTGATATCTTTAGAAGGCAGATCTCGTGCTTTCACAACTCTTACAAACAGGAATTGCATAGGTTCAACAAGATCATAAGTGCTGGATGGCCTGCCACCTCGAATAACTCGGCCCCCAACTATACGCCCTCCTCCAAGGAAAGGGCTTGTCTCTTTCAGTGAATATTCAACTGGCTGTGAAGATGAACCTGAGTACATCCTCACTAGTTTTGGCCCCTGAGAGGTAGATTTCATCTGATCAGCCCCAAATCTTGTTGGTTGATGGGAATCTGCAAAGGAAGAATACGGCTCTTGTTGTTGGTGCTTCGAGTTTGGCAGGTGGTGGAATGTGCGTCTAGACCCTTTTCTACCATTAGCAACTGGTTCAGGTGTTAAATCCGGAATTTGTTGTGTAGGTTCATCACTTAGGCTTGAAAGGGAACTGATATGTGTTGAAGAATCCATTGCAGGGAACACGTTTGATACCCTAACTGATGGATCATCAGTTATAAAGACTTTCAGGCTAAGTTCTCCCCTAGCACGGGAGAGAAAGCCCGCCCTTTCCAAAGGGTAATGCAAAAGAACAGCGTCAGAGTATGGAACAAAGGACGATCCATTGATCTTAACCTTCCCAAGAGATGATTTAGAATTGCTTGATTTGTTATTGTTGTAAACAAAAGCTTCAAGTGCGAGGCTGGACAAGTCATTAGGATCAGAAATGTTGAAATAGAAACTTTCATTCCAATAAGGGTCCAGATCTTTTTCTTTGATTGTGGTGCGAAACTTTTGGCCATCAAAGTGAAGCTCTACAAAGGGACTAGATGAGCCTTTCCCATCTTTAGACAGGAGATTGTGGGCACCAACAATTTCAACCCCAAGCTTGAGGTTACTCATGGAGTATGATCACAATAGTTCTGAATCAATTCAAGAGGGCAGATCGACCAAATCCAGTCAAGCAGGTGAAAACTGCAAAACAACATTAATATGATCGTAAGGGAATATTCTCGCAATGGAACACTATAACGCCAACGTAGAAACTATTTTACATGAATAATCAAATGTAGCAGCAAAATAAAGAAGCAAACGGAGCAGCGCCCAAATTACTAATGAATTTCTTAGGAGAAGAGACCTGAACTACTGCTAGGTCATATCAGAGAAAAACCCCCAGTGAAGTCCACAACATTTTACAAGCTTTCTTTACCCTGTGCCCAAATAACATAAAAAGACAAAAATAAAACCAACTATGAATGACATAATCATCGTAAGGACATCGGACCAATATAAAAAACATTATTTATCAGCCAACATTTCAAGCTTTAACCAACCAGAGAGGTCTCAAGGAAGGGCACATTACTTAAGAGACATTATACTCTGACTCAACAGAAAAATAACCATATAGTATATAAAAAAGGAGACAATCCATAGCGAATGTTTGTAAAGTAGCTAATGCAGGGCAGTCGTCAAAAGCTATGTTGCTCGGACTCTCCAAAAATGTCAGTGGGTGCGTGCCGGATCCTTCAAAAATAATGCATTTTTGGAGGATCCGACACGGGTGCGGCGCCATTTTGGAGAGTCGCAACATAGGTCAAAAGGGAGAATTTTTGTTAGCCATTAAATTCTGGAGAAACAACATATACTTATAAAAAAAACCAGTAATAGTACAAGACTACAAGTATTCCTAGAAAGAAGGGATGGTTGGCATCTACCTCTACAGCGACATATCCGGTTAATCCGATAACAATACAATGAGCTAAAAGGAGTCAAGAAGTTCACCTTTTGATTCTTTATCTTTTTTTAACGTTCAAAAGTTATAGTAGAAGGAGAGGAGTTAAGAGTTAAAGAAAGAAAATCAACCATCTTTGGAGTAGAAAATTGGATATAAATAATGAAGCTTGCTTAACAATAACAAAAGACACCTTTTCTGAACAAGTCACGGGATATCCTTAAAGTTCTCTTATCAATAGTCAGCTCAAGATAAAGAGACAAGAAGAATCTGAATTAACCTTGACGGACTTTCTGCAGAATCTTTGAATCTTTTTACTTTTCTTTTACATATCATTTTTAGGTAAAGGATTTATTTAATTCTTTATTAACGTGACCCCACCAAAAAACTAAGGGCCAAAAACTAATGATCTTCATAAATTGTTATACTTGCAAATCATGGCATCCATCAAAGTTGACCTAAAACTACTGATTTCTGGAGAAAAAAATTACTCAAAAAGCCAAAAAAAAAAAAAAAAAAACTCAATTACATAAGCAGGAGACAACTTAGCTGATACCCTTTTAGGCACCAAACATTAAATTAAAAACAAGAAACAAACTTTCATTTTTAAACCTCAAAAGCAACAAAATCTTAATCCAATAGATATAAACAATTATGAGCAATATAATCTAACCAAGAACAAAAACAAAAAATATACTAGTAGTAGTGTAACAATTAGTAGCACAAACTTCTCAAAACCGAACAATTAAGAATTATACACAGAGAAAGACAAATCAACCATTAGATAACACAAGATTCTAGCAGAATAAATGAATAATAACATGAAAACAAAAGGAGACTTTAAAAAAAAAACTGCACCTTTTTTGTTCTCAACTGAATCTTCCACTGAATAATCTATATGGGTTCGAAAATTCTTTGATTCTCAGCTTCAAAAAGACCACCTTTATTGTATTAATAAAAAATATTGAAAAGAAAAAGGAGGAGAAGAAGAAAATGAAGGGAATGGTTGAAGATGGTACAAGGAAAGAGAGAAAGGAAGAGACAAAGATATATTCAGAGTCGTGGAAAACGAGATAATATTATTGAATTTAGGTTAGAAAATAAAACAAAAAATGTATACCTGCTACTGGTTACAGGTTACATGTACACCAGCAAAATGAAGAAAAAGATTGAATAATAATAGAAGTAGTAGTACAAAAGACCTTTAACAGCATGACATAAAAGGACAAGTAGAAGATGACTGAGCAGATGAATGGTTCCCAATTGGTCCATAAGATATCAGTTTCTTTCGTCACTATTACCTTTTTTCTTTTTCATTTAATTTTTCTTGCTTTCTTTTTTTCGTTTACTATTCTTGTTAGGAAGTTCACATCAACGCGACTAGAATGAAAAAGGACATTTTGGACATTTTACTAACCAAACACCGACCACTCTCTATAAAATACGTACTTATCTATAGTCTACACATTTAGGTAGAATAGTTAAACACCCCTTGAACTTGACGGTTTTTTCGAGTGTACACCTTAATTATTTGAGGCCCTAAATATCCCCTTAAATTTGATTTTTTGAAAGTTATTAAATTCTTAACGCGCTACATGGCGAAGAAAGTAACTTCAAATAAATTTGGGGCGCTGAGGTAGCAAGCCATGTGACATCCACCTCATCAAATGTCAGTGTCACGTAAGATTAGATGTCCACTTTAGACAAACTTAACGGAAAAATGGTATATCTGAACCAATCGTATAACGACAAGGGTATATTTAGACTCAAAGTATAATAAGGGGTACATTTAAACTTTTTCTGACAATACATGGGTATATTTGGCCATTTTCCGTAGCCTGTTTGGCCAAACTTCTCAAATCCTAGAAAAAGTTTTTTTTTTTTTTCAAAGTTGAAGTGTTTGACCAAGCTTTTGGAAGAAAAAAAAACAGTACTTTAGAGTAGAAGCAGAAGCAGTTTTGAAAAAGCATAAAAAACATCTTCTCTTCAAAAGTAGTTTTTTGAAAACACTTTTGAGAAAAATACACTTAGAAACAGCTTTTAAAAGTTTGGTTAAATTAAACGCTAACTGCTTTTCAGAATTACTTTTTAAATTAATTAGCCAAACATAAACTACTTCTCACCAAAAATACTTTTAAAAAAAATACTTTTCAAAATAAGCTAATTTTTATAATTTGACCAAACAAGTTATTACTATGTTGTTACATGTTGGCACCAGCATGTAGCGGAGAGTTGTTTCTCTTTTTCTCTTTAGGTCACGTCGTTCTTGTCATAAGCAAAATAGTAATTATTTAATATGAGTCATTGCAATAATATTAGATATTTTAGTGCAAACGCTATCATATGAGATAAGGTTTACTTTTTTAAAGAAAAAAATAATAAAGGAGGAAGAGAGCTTAAAAGACCACCAAATCCGACTTGTGACTACGATTTAATGATCATCAGTGTGTCCCAACAAGACTACAAATTAAGCTTTAAACCCTCAATTATGAAGCTCCAAATTGAAGTGCATTATATTAAATACAAACTACAATTAATAGTTTATAAGAAAGATGGCAAAATAAGCAAACAAGCAGTTCACCTACCCATACTTTATAATTTTCTTGGTGGACTTGATTTAATTTCTTAAAAGAAAGCATTGACTTTGACTTACTGCAACGGTGTGTTTGGTACGAAGGAAAACACTCATTTTTCCTATCAAAAGAGGGAAAATATTTTCCAAAGCTTATTCTCAAGCTTCCTCACCTTATTCTTTGCCCTCGCCAATCCACCCCACACCCACTCACCTAACATCACTCCATGTCCTCTCTCCAAAAAGGTTTTCTTTTCGTCACCACCCACCCACCCCTACCCTGCAATTTTTATTTTTTTTTACTTTTTTGTAATTTTTAAATTTCTGTTTTTTGTTTCTGCGCCCCCCCTCCTCGCCACCCCTGCCCCACTCTCGCACATTTTTTGTTTGTTTGTTTACTTTTTATATAATTTTCAAATTTCTGTTTTTTTCTGCACCCGCCCCACGTAAAAAATATTTTTTTTATATATTTTCAGTTTTATTTTTTTCATCTTTCGGTTTACAGGTTCAAAATTTTATAAGTTCCAAAGTTATGAGTTCAGAGGTTTATGTGTTTCAAAGTTTACGGGTTCGAAAGTTTTGTGGTTCAAAAGTTTATGAAATTTGTGGGTTCGGAAGGTTGTTGGTTCGAAAGTTTATCGTTTCATGTTTATTGTATCAAAATTATTTATAAATACTCTTGCGAAAATATTTTCCTTGATTTGCGACCAAACACCGAAAAATAAATAAAATTACTACTTATTTTTCAAGAAAATATTTTCCTTTATACCAAACACACCCTTAGTAAACAATAACTTGAAGAAGGAAATACCAATTAAGAGAGATATTTTCAGCATGCTCAAAGTAGTCGTCAATTCTAATTAGCATTACCATTTCTATATGCTAAAATTATGCATTTCCAGAAATAAATTCAACCACTGGTCCCTAAAAATTGACGTTTTGGTTTGATTATTCAATACCGCTCTTACCATTAATAACGAAGTTCAATTACTCAAAAAGCAGGCCGTTGTACTCGCTTTTTTGGAATTGCTTACACAAACCACTTCTTCAGAAAAGCAAATTTATTACCAACACATAAATTTTTTATGTTTAATACCTAATTTTTAGAGTGCAAGAGTCAAGACATTTAAGTTTCTTGTGAATTCTCATCATTTTAAAACAAAAGTTAATAATTTTAGCACGTCCTATATTTAATAGTAATTTTTATCGTAAAATATCTTAGAAATGCTTTAAAATCATAGTTTAAAACAGTGAATTCTTACATAATATTAGCGTCACATTTTTTAAACAAAATTTGAAAAAACAAATTACCTTAAAAGTGTACCAACGTTGTTAGAAGTCGCCCTTCCATAAAAACTGCTTGGAATGCCGCCACGTGGCAGGTCAGGAAACAAAAAGACCCACCCCATTTTAAATACCCGATTCACTTAAGATCCGCCCCAAATTAGACCCATTACGTGACCCAACCCCTCAAAATCTCTTTGTTGTTCTCTTTTTTAATTGGAAATAATTACTTTCAACGCTTCTTCAATCTCTTTGACCCATAATTTCAATTTTGCTTTCAGATATGTGTTTAGAAAATTCAAGCTCCAAAGCTTCTTCAATGGTGGTTTAGCTCCTGTGTGCAAATCTCACCTCCCAATTTGCTGATAAAAGTTATAGCTTCTGAAGTGATGCATTGAGCTCTTCAACTATTTCTCACATTGAAGTTAAGAAAAATCAAGATTTACAGCTAATGTATAACAAATTTAATTTTGGGAATAACACTATTTCTCTTCCTCCTCCTTCCGCCAGTCGAAGTCGCTTAGGAACCGAAGCTTCAAAAATGCTTTTCGGAGTCCTGAGAAATAAGATGGTGTTGCAGTGATAGTGAAGTGGTGGTGATATGATAGCAGCGTAATAGTCAAACTCCAGTGGAAAAAGCCATGGGATTAGATTGTGAAAATTGGTATTGAGGGTTATGTGTGTGTAATTTTATGCCATAGAAGCTGAAGAAGTCAGTTGTGGTGGGGAGAAGCGGAGCTAGGGGGAAAGATGAAATAAGGGTTGAGTTCCTTTAGGATTTTTTAAGTGGGGCAATTTGGGTCGGGTAATGGGTAATGGGTAATTTTTAAGTAAATCGGGTAATTTTTCTGCAGGCTGCCTTTTTGCAGGATTTTTGAACAAGAAGTTTGTGAATAGGTATGAGATTGAAATGAAAAGAAGGGATTAACAGAACATTATGTAAGATCATATCTGGCCTGAGTTGTATAGACCCAGTAGATATGACCTTCACTTTATATTCATTAGGTAGAGTTATTAAGAAAGGAGTAGTGAGTAGTGTTAAATTGAATAGAAGGTGTTTGTGTGGTATCAGTGGTTGGTAGCACCTAGAATCCAAGGATTTGAACCTAAATTTGAAACTACACATGCATGAAAAGCAGCAGAATGCACTTCAGGATGATTAAGCACACCTGCAAAGTGAGCAAAACCAATATTTTCTTAACAAGGGGTTTCGAGATGTATGACAGATGAATGATTCAGTTGCTGAAAAAGGGTCATAGATAATCATATTGCTCCTTGCTGAAGCCATGACCAGTAGTCTCAGAAGACTGTCCATCAGTATGATTATGATGAAGAAAAGGACCTTCAGTTTGCACACAAGCAGCAGACCTTTTGCTTTTGGTGAACTTGAAGTCAGGGGAAAACCCATGAAATTTGTAACACTTCTCAATGGTGTGACCAGTCCTTTTGCAATACTTGCAAAACAATTGAGAGGAAGAACCCGAGCCTCTCTTTTGGTCAAACTGGAACCTTTGAGTGAAAGATCTAGCAGGTGCCTCAACAGGTATGCTAGAAGCATTGAATGAGGCAGACTCATTTGAGAAGCTGGAGATAAGAGCTGAAGTCTCCTTTTGCTTTTCATCATGTTGGAGCATAGAATATTGCTTAGGGACGGAAGAGATGTCATCATCAGAATATTACTCTTACAAGTGGAATAGGACTCATTCAAACCGCTAAGGAATTGATATATTTTTAGTTGTTCAATGAATTTTGGTAAAGCTCCACAGGTACACACATGTCCTACATAGGCAGTATTAAGTTCATCCCAAAGACCCCTCAATTTTGTTAAATAAGTGGCAATATCTAAAGGACCTTGGGAAACATAACTAATTTTCTTTTGTATTTGAATATATTTTGAACCATTGGATGTACCAAATCTTTCATTAATATCATCCCAAATGTCTTTAGCAGTATCAAACCCCATGACATTGTTTGCTATGTCCTTGGACAATGAATTTGTTAGCCATGCAATTACCATGTCGTTACATCTTTCCCAGAAGGAGTAATAAGGGGAGTTAATTTGAGGTTTAGTAATTTTTTCAGTTATGAACCCTAGTTTGTTCTTAGCAGACAGAGCAGTAAGCATATTCTTGCGCCAAATAACGAAACCATTTCCATCGAAAGGTGGAGATACTAAGTGTGCACCAGGACTATAAGATGGATGTACATAGAAAGGGTGAGATGGATGTATAGTGAAGTCATCAAAACCATCTAACTCAGAAGGGGAACTAGCATTCGTACTTCCCATGATTAAACCCTAGAATTGTAAAATTCCTAAAACTGATACAAAAAAAATACTTGATTTTCACCAATATGCATCAGGATTAAGGAGAGTGTTACCGTCCTTCTTTGCAACCTAAAGAAGGTAAGGCCTTGAAACAAAATAAACTGCTGAAATCAGTAAGAGTGAACGAATACCGGAGAGTTCCAAATGGAAACACCAGAAATCACCGTGAAAAGGCTCAAAACACCTTCAATCCACAGCTAAAAATCATATCCCAAAACTCATCAAAACGCGAGTAGAAGTGGAGAACGACGAAACAGAAAATCTCCATGGAAGACGATGAGGCGAAAAGAGAGAACGAGGATCATCGATTCCTTGCTCTGATACCATGTTAATGTAAGAATTTGAACTTTGAGAAAAGAATTTCATGGAAGAAAACCCTAGATAATCGGAAGAGAAGAGAGAGAGAGCTTTTATTTCATATGAAATGTACAGAGAATCTGAAATGAATAATCTGTCTTTCTAGATACATCTGCTACTATATATACATGAGCTATTAGTAAAGAGTACATGGACTAAAGTGTAAAAGATGAAAATTATAATAAAGACTAAGTGGGCTGTCGGGTCTCAGCAACTATTGGGCCTCGAGATGGGCTTCCTTTAACTGGGTCTTTTTTTTCCTAACATGCCACGTGATATTCCGTCCAAATTAAGAGTATTTTTTAATCAAAGTATAATGGTAGAGGCACAAATATACTGATAATGAAACGAAAGATAAATTTAAATAATATTTGAAAGTAGAGGAATATATCTGACCCTTTACCGTAAAAAAAATCATAGTTAAAAAGTTGTTTGACTTGTCACTATTGTATATTTGTACTAGCGTGCTAAAGAAAGAAGGAGTACTTTGTAAATTTATATATATATATATTGACAATTGAACGTCGAACATTGATTTGGTCCTAAGGTATATACTTTTAAAAGTCGATGCAAAGATATATGTGACATAATCGCGCTGTGTTAATAAGAGAGAGAACAAAATTACTAAATACTAATATTCGCATTCGCATTGTGGTTAAGTTAAACGACAAACTAATAAAAGTCACTCGACAATTTTATCCATATCTCTTACATAATTTGTATTAAGGTTAATCCAAGTGACGAGCTATAATAAAATTACTAGGCAATTTTAAAAGGCTATTTAATAAAACTGAACTTGAATTAAATGATAATGTTTGAATACATAAATAAAGTTTTTGAATTTGGATTAAAATATTAAAGAAAAGATCTTGAATTGAATGATAGATAAAATTTTTTTAAAAGCAAAATAATAAATTATTTTTACACAGATTAAGAAATTCATCTTTTAACATTAATTAACAATGAAATTGACCATATTAACATTTACTATCTCTTTACATAAACTATCCCAACCCATAATTCAACGCTATTTATTCAAAGGGCAGTGTAGGAAAAAAAAAATTCATTCATTCATGAAATCTGGATAAATCACTTATTTTGGACCATAAAAAAAGACAAAAAAATCACTTACTGCGGACCGGGGAAATTAATTATTAAAAGATAAATTGAAACTATTATAACCCTCTTTTATAATGAAAATGAAATTTCGTCGAATTAGGGAAAATAGAAATCTTAACATGTGAGGTAATTATTGTTTTATTCCAGCTTTAGTCCCTATCAAAATTTGACTAATTGCATCTATCCTTTAATTAAACATAAGTGGTGTGTTTGGTAGGAAGGAAAATATTTTCCTTCTCTTTGAAAAATATTTTTCAAAACTCTTTCTCAAACTTCTTCACCCTATTCCCCACCCTCACTAATCCACCCCACACTCGCTCACCTAACCCCACCCCATGCCTACCCACCGTCCAATTGAAGAAGAAAAGTTTTATGGTCTCGTGTTTATCATATCTAAATTATTTATGATTACTCTTGAGAAGTTATTTTCCTTAATTTGCGTACCAAACATCAAAAAATAAATAAAAATACAATTTATTTTCCAAAAAAATATTTTCCACTAAAAACATTTTCCGTTATACCATACCTATCTAAAATGGATCACTTAATCGGAATAAGCGGGCTTAGGTTGATGTGGAATATGTGATTCTACTCTAATAATCAATAGAAGTTAGAAAGACAAAGGAAGGCTTGTGTTATATGCGACCAGAAAAAAGCAAAAAGCATGTCGCCTTTAGAGGGAGCGACCTGTACGAAAATACTTTGCTGTATGCCTAACAGTTTTTTATTGGGATAATACATAAGATAAGATGCCCCTTTACTTGTCCAAATAAATGACTTTTCTACTTAACTTTTAGGGATATTTCAATACCATCCTATATTTGTTAGGATTGATTTTTTTGTGCACCCTTATAAGTCATCATCCATTATTGATATGTTGTGTAGCATTCACGCGCCATTTGGTGATGCCACGTATTTAAATAAAGACTTAAGAGAGTATCATTAATTTGATTATAATTAATTATTTTAACTATTTTTTTTATGTTCGTCGTTTGTATTCTAATATTTACCCAAACCTACACTACAACATTATGCATATACAACCACGAAGTATGTCGTAATTAAACATGAAAATTTCTGTGGCTAAACACTTTAGCTACAATAATTTTTTTCGTAGTTAAGAATTAGTCCGGCAATTGAGGAAATCAATAGTCCTAGATCTTTCTACCCTTGAATTCAATTTTAGTCTTGATTATTGCTGATTTTATTATCATTTTACATTAGCTAAATTAATTTCACTGTTTATTCATAAAAATCTAGTATCCGGAAGTTATCTGAGCTTGTCATTAGCATTATTCAAAGTTGTAGTGAATATGTTAATTAATTCCTTGTGGAGTTCGACTTCAGACTTAAACCGAGTTATATTTATAGCGACTGCTTAGTTTTTCTTTTATAAAGCATAGTTGGGCGTGATCAAAACAGTAACGCAAGAATGTAAATGATAAGTGGGTTCAATTTCTAATATTCTCAACATTGAATTTATTATACTTGTGACCGCCCCTGCCCCTGGTTAGGAGGTAAAATTTCCAACTTTTAACCACTAAACTGCTTGTTGCGACTCTTGATGATGAGATGATATAATTAAGGCAATTTAAAAACTTGTACTTTATCCTTTTGTTGGTTAAGAAATTATATATAAGATCCAAAATTATAGGATGAATGAGGAGGGAGATGTATAGGAAGCAACAAACACTTGTGTTTTTGTCCAAAAACAGCGCTACAAGAGCTCTCAGCCCTTTGAATATTTCTACAACAATACACATTTTTGCCCCTCTTTCCTAACTTAATTTGCTTCCTTTTCATTGTTTGCACTTTGCAGAAGCTAATTCCATTGTTCGCCACTTTTCCAAATGGTATGTTGCATGCATTCATTTTATTTTTACAAACATGAAAACAAAATAATTCTCATTTTGATTTAGGGACAAATCTAATCCTACGATCAGATATTGAAATGCGTTGTAATTGGTACTGTATCTTGTTGGGACTTATGACAAAAGATAATTTCATCCGCTTATTATAATTTCTTGAAAGGGATTACTATAAATTATTTGTTCATATTCCTCTCAATATAATTAAAGCTCAATCCCTCACATATTAAATTATTTATAAGGTACATATGGGTATCCTATTTACCTGAAAATAGGTGGGTAATGAGAAAAGCAGAGGAGGTTAGGTCGTCCTATGCCTAGTGTTTGTCTCAAAATTACGGCTTTTCTTGATTTCCTTTTATCGGATGTCTGGTATCGATTTAATTTTGGTTCGCGCTGGAAAGTACCAAATGTGATTGAACTCGATTAAAGATGAAAGAGTACTTACCACCTTGTCATAACCTTTGATGGTTCGTAATTTTGTTTTCCGTTGCATGTGTGTGGATGTAACTGTGTGATATATTTGAAAAAATAGGCGAATTCGGCATCAGGGATAGCAGTGAGTGATGAGTGCAAGCTGAAATTCATGGAGTTGAAAGCAAAAAGGAACTACAGATACATAGTGTTCAAGATAGAGGGTCAGCAAGTTGTTGTTGAGAAGGTTGGTGAACAAGGAGAGACTCATGAAGATTTTTCCAACAGCTTGCCTTCCAATGAATGCCGCTATGCTGTTTTTGACTATGATTTCACTACTGATGAAAATGTCCAGAAAAGCAAGATCTTCTTCGTTGCTTGGTACCTCCTACTATTATTTTTACCCCCGAATTCTTACATGACTCAACATGTTATAATAGGTTATTGTTACTCCGTTTTGCACGTTTGATATGAATATCTAGTTACTTCTTGTTGTTGTAGGTCAACTTATCCCGATACTATAATAGTTCTTAATTCTCGTAGTTTGATATAGAGAGTTCCTTGTTTTCCGGTCTTAGTAAGTTATAAATTGAGAAGTTCTTTCGTAGGGTGATAACAAAATAGGCCTCAAGTTGGCCATCCTATCATGGAATTTTGCACAATCTGATTTCGAACAGCAGTTTTTTGAAGCTAAAGTAGATGTGGACATATACAACTTTAGGCTTTAATGTTGTTTTAAGTTTGAATTTCTTTTTTTAATCTTTATTTCTTTTTCCGTATGATTTGCAAAGCGCTTACCAAAATTCAAGTTTCTGTTGAACTCTAATAACATTTACCAGCCTAAAAAGTAATACTTTGGACATTAATTGATGGCCTATTTTCAAGTTTGTGTGTATCATCCTTTAATAAATCTCTGATTTTCAATTTATCTTAGGAACAATGTTCAAGGCATGTAATCTCACATACAGTGTTGCATAATACGAATCTAACTTCCTCATAATAAGTATGCATGCTAAGTTGCTAACATAGAATGTTGCATTCCACGAATCTTTTTGCTGGCTGTGGTTTATGATTATATTGCTCTGATCCTCCAAAAATTAGCCGCATCGGTGATCGGATTCTCTAATAATGCATAACATTTAGAGGATCCAACACATACCTGACGGCATTTTTGGAGGAATTTGAGCAACATAGGTTTATGGTCATGGCTACATTTTAGATGGAAGCCTTGGAGCGATGGTAAAGTTGGTCTTCGTATGACCTACAACTCACGGGATCGAGCCGTGGAAGCAGCCTCTAATGCTTGCATTAGGGTAGGCAGTCTGATGTGGTCCTTCCCCAAATCATATGTGGACGCAGGATGCCTTGTGCACTAGTCTGCATTTTTGGTTACATTTTAGATGGGGCTAAAAGCTTGTATGATAAGAAGTTTATTTAATATTGAAAGATATACTCGAGCCATTATTCATGTGACTTGATAAAACTGCTGTGGGATGTAGGTCACCAGAAACAGCAAGAGTAAGAAGTAAGATGCTGTATGCAAGTTCCAAAGATAGATTCAGGAGAGAATTTGATGGTGTCCAAGTTGAGTTGCAAGCTACTGATCCAAGTGAAATGAGCTTGGATACCTTCGTTGGCAGAGCTCGTTGATCGAAATGTGTCTTTAACTTTCCCTCTACATATATATCGTCAGGCCTTTTTATTCAGTCACTAGAAAAAGCATATGTTAAAGGCCATTCCTAATGGAATATTCTGTTCATTTATACTTTCTTGTCTAAGACGTTCAGTAAGTTTTTCTTTGTGATTTTTGTCTGTAATATACTATAAACACGATCATGTGTGGCAATGTGATGGCATCCTAATTTCTAATTATATTCAGTTCAATCCTTGTTCCTGTTTAATTTTGGTCTTTCCTGTCCCCTTGTTCATTTGATTTATATTTTTGCATGCTGTCAAATATTTAAGTCTAGAAAATGTAATCCAGAACAGGATTTCCATTAGATTATTAAGCTAATGACCCCCTTTTTTTCACTTTGATCCTGTTTTGGAAGATATCAAGTATCCACGATTAGAAGATCAAAAGTCCTTTTACATTGTCAAGAAAATAGTGTCAAGTCCAGGACTTGACTAAACCAAGTTCAGGTTATTTAGGTTTGATCCTTTCTTGATTATGTAAAGAATTTGGAAACCAGGGAGGAGAGTGTTAGTTTCTTTTACAAATTCCACTCCAACATATTTTATCTGCTGTGTATTGCAGAAGGAGACAGTGGCAGAGCCACCTTATAGGACACCCCTTCGCGGAAAAAATACACTGTGTAGCTAGGTAAAAAATTAAATTATATGTATATATACTATGTATCGACTCCCCTTAATTTCCTGGCATATTTACTTTATATATTTTGACACCCCTTAACGAAAATTCTGGCTCCGCCACTTGAAGGAGATACAATATTTATATACAGATCGAAAAGCAAACCTATCATTGTTATATCAAAATCAAAAAACCAGAAGCTTCATTTAATGAACTTACTGGAATTTTTCTCAACTCCACTTAATCCTTAAAACTTGGATTAAGAGGACAAACTTTATAAATTTATCAAATGCACTAAGGAATGTTTCTTTTGCAATTTTCTCTCGGACTAGGGCGATTAATATAGTTCCAGATACTTCACTATAAAAATGTAATCCAATATTTAGTAATCCTTCAAGTAAATAAAAGTTGATTGCACAATATCTATGGAACAAATGATCATTATTCTATATAATTGACATGATAAAAAACAATAATTCTCTGCCAGATATATATATCTCATGGAAACTGATATACAGTGATTAAAAAGTGTCTTCTTTTCTCACTTTTGAATTTAGGCAAAATTGAAAGAAAGATAGGTTAAGCAAATACAATGTTCTTGATGTGGAAAGTTTCAAACATTTTGAGTTTCTTCCCACTGTTCAACTTGCTTTGTAAGATTCTCTTTTCTCTCGAGAAAATCTTGGAGATCCGCGGGGCTCCAGGGAGGAGGCATGCTACATGGTTTTGAAGATGAAGCATTATTAACCCTGGAATGTACCCTAAACTTCTTTCTTATTCCTTTCGTCGAGCAAATCAATGTATCAGAACATACTTCAACTGCTTCTCTAGGCACAGTGGGTCGATACTTCAAAAGCTTGGCATATTCAGACAAGAGATGAAACATGTAGTCATAAATATACTTCATTTGTAGCTCCTCATGTACAAATTTGCTCCCTGATTTTCCAATTTCTTGCGCCTGTTGAGAGTCATTCCTCATTCGTGCTCAAACATTAAACTTATAAAACGGTTAAGGTAACAGAAGATTAATTAGCATTGTCATATACATAGAATGTTACCTTTTCAGCATTCTTATTGCCCCAGTCTACTGCAAACTTGATGGATTTGCATTTTTCATTCTCATTTATTGGCCAGTAATGGATTGTTGGCAGCAAACTCCTTGTGAAGAAATCATAGTAGTGCGGATTTATGAGGAGAGCAACAGAATCACAGGCTATAATGTACTTTTGACTCACTGACCATGCAAGCCCTTCAACATAAATCTTGTATCTGTCTCATCTCAATTCCAAGAAAAAAATTGGTCAAACAAAATTGATTAAAGAACAATTAATAGGTTAGAAGATACGAAAGATTCAGAGAAAAATGTGGTATTCTGAGATTGACTTCATACCTATGAGTGCACTGTGTAGCTAAATCTGATGTTTTATAGCCTTGTCTTCGTTCACGAGCCCATTGCTGAAAAGGGCTAATATCAGCTTATCAAAAAGTGCAAATTATGAAATGATGTTTAAATTTTCAGCATTGTGAGACTTGTCTCCATGGAAACAACTTCATGTTGAAATGCAGGGCAAGGGCAAGACTTAGCGACATCTTTGTGCACGGGCAATCCTTTTACTGTGAACCTAGTGTTTGTATCTATTAAGGGTGTGAAGAAACTGAAGGTTGAGACTTACCATGTCATAAATTCGCGCGTTCCAGTCCTGATTGTTAGAGACATTGCACTTCAAAAGGTCACGTCTTGATTGGCTTAATAATGCATTCCCTTTCCAATAAGCATAAGGCTCCCTTTCTGTCCACTTAATCATCTCATTGCTTTGCTGCAAATCTTTTTTCAAGATATCCCATGGCTTTATGTTGAGTTCTGGCCTGCAGTAGTACCAAAATAAAGAACCATTTCTAATACAACCACCCAAAATGCTACTTGTAAATATTTCAACTTAACATTGGCTTGAACTTGAAAAGATAAGAATGTTTACCAACCCCAAAAGGACCAATCAGGGAAAACAATGTCAAAACTCGAGTCATTACCACAGTAATGAAACAATGGTGGTGGAACTGAATCCTTTGATTTTCCATAATCACTTTTCTGTGTTACTGGTTGATCGCCACATTCGAAAACAATATCTAAATCTGGTAGCATGCCAGGGTAAAAATTAAGAAGTTGCAAGATCCCCCACAATGTGACCATGTCCCTTTTTTGGAAAGTTGGTTTATACTTGTCAAAATACACTCTTCCATTTACTATGACTATTCTAAAATGGGCTACTTCTCGAGCTCTTTCTACCATTTTTCGCGTTATCCCTGTCTCCTTCCATGGCCTTAAATCTTCATGAATCCATCGAAAGTATTCAGGGCATGACTCGGTTGATGAACTGAATTCAGGTTTGTTTGGTGAAGTTGGCGTACACTTTATTGAGCAAGAAACTTCAGGGAAAAGATCAACTTTATTCTTCTGCAAGGAATCTGTATGGACAGACTAAAAAAGAGAAAAAGATAAATTTTATCAACTACAACAACTTAGAAAAGTTGTTAGAGAGACAGAGGAAGCATGCATGTACTTACGATGTCGTTCCATTCAATTGTTAGTGCTACAATAGTAATAGATATAAGAATAAGAAAGAATCCAATAGTGCTTTTAATCCAAGAACTCCTGCGCTGCCTTTCAATCATTCCAAACGATGAAATCCGCATGGAAATTTACAGCAATGTTTCTTCAATTCCCTGCTACAATACCAAACTATATCTCATCTTTAATTACTAAAGAAAATAACAACTAAAGTAGTGCTTTTCACTAGTGAAAGAGATTGAAAGCTGATAATATTGGATCAAGAAGAAATTAATGGTTGGTTGAGATTTGTTAAATTTGTAACCTCTAGCTTCATCAATGGTTGCCAAGTTTTGGCATTTGAAGCCATGTGCTGAATCTTTATTTCTTTTAATTTAAGTGTATTCTTTGCTCCATAAGAAGAGCAAAATTTGATGGACAATAAGTGGCTCCAGACTATTTATGATTAGTAAAAATAGTAAGGATTTACTTAATTGTGGATCTTATGAAATTCATAGAAATGGGGAATAAAGTCTTTTTTACCCCTTAATGCGAGTAAATATTCATACTTATTTCTTTTTCTGATATAAAGGTTGTGTTCCATAACTTTAGACTGATTTAAATATATTTGGAGTATATTTTCAAAGGTCTCCAATGGGTCGATCTGTCGATGGATTAATTATTTTAAGTAACCAAACTCCTATGTAACTTTTAACGCACCTCCTAAAACTGAAAGGAAAAAAGATATCCCTTTTGATTTGTATCTCAATAATATTTTTTCTTAAATTAGTTCAGTAGTTCCCCATCTTTCGACGTCCACGTTTTAACCAACAAAATGTAAAAGTTAGTACTAATAGGAAAAGATAGTCTAAGAAAACACCCACACACATAGAGCTTATTGTTTGAGTTTGTAAAAGCTACTAAACTCTATTTGGGAGTCCATATATTATGCATTAAGATGAGAGGTTGAAGAAGGCCTAAATAACAATACATTAAGGTATTTTCTAATACAAGTGCAATCAATATACATTAACAAAGGAAAGAAATTAAGTTGTAGAAATTTAAAAAGGTCCTATATGTTGCTCTTTTTTTTTTTTTATTACATCAGGGGAGGTGCGGGGTCAAGGAGAACGAGATGCCACGCTCCAATATTCATCCTCAACTGTGGAAGGCACGGAGTTCACCAAGTGAGATAACGCTCGACTCTGCCTTATTGCTTCTTGGTCCAATAGTCATCCTCCCAAGCCTCCACTTGTTGTGTGGCTTTTGTCTTTTGCTCAATAAAAGATTTAATTTCTTGAGGTTCATAAGGTGGAGGAAGAGTGCATGGATTTGTATAACTAGGAGATATCTCTAAGCCTTCTTCCATGAACTTTTTCCAAATACCTTCTGAGGTGCATGCCAATGATTCCGAACATATTTCAACTGCTTCTGCTGGAACTTTTGGTTCAAATTTGAGCAGCTTTGCATATTCATTCAGCAAATGGAACATGTAATCAAACACATATTCCATCTTCATATCTTCGTGAATAAAATTACTTCCTCCCTTCCCTATCGCCTCTGCCTGTCAAGATATTCAAAACAAAAATATTGTCAAAAGAATGAGTCATTAGTAAATGTGTTTTAAGTTTTATTAATTGACGTTGTATCCAACACGTGATGACATTAATTTTTCACAGATTAAATCATATCTATTTGGCAATAATAAGTGAGATTAGTAGCCTAAAGGTACAAGTAAAATATCAGCATATGTAAGTTAAATTCGCAAGTAACGTACCTTGTCGGTGTTATTGTTACCCCATTGAACAGCAAACTTGAGGGACCTACATTTATCATTATCTCTAATGGGCCAATAATGTTGCTGAGGAATCATTCCTCTCATGAAGAAATCATGGTAGAGAGGTTTTATGTACAATGTTGGTGAATCGCAGGCCAAAATGTATTTTTCACTCACTGACCATGCCCATCCTTCTACATATATTTTGTATCTGCAGTCAATCCAACAAAATTTTCAACTTCCAATCTACATGTAAAAAATATTTATTTTATGGGGGGTGGGAGAGGAGACTTTGGCTATATATACCTATGGGTGCATTGATTTCCAAGATTTGATTCCTTGAATCCCTTTTTGTATTGATCATTCCAGTCCTGAAGATTTGTAATTAAACAGTAAAGTATGTTACTATGGTCGTGTCCAACTAATGAAAATACAGTTTCTTGAAGGAAAACAATATTATAGATGGTAATCAATTGTAATTAAACTGATTTATCTTTCATTTAAAAACAAAAAGAAAGAGGAAATATAAAAATTATAAATGTGAAGAAAATACACACCTGGATGTATAAAAGAGTATCAAAATTCTGTTTGTCAGTAATATTACACTTGATGAGATCTTTTCTGATGGGAGAAACATGGGGATTTCCCTTCCAATAAGCAAAGGGTACCCTATCCTTCCATTTGGTTATTTCGTTACCTTGTTTTATGTCCTTAATCACACTTCTCCATGGCTTTATATTTGTCTCTGCCCTACAAAATTTAATAAGCAAAAATAATCATGTTCAAAGTCTTCGTCGTATATTACTTGACAGGAATATACGCAACACCTAAAAGTCAACATTTTCTTGTATGAGTTTTATACTCAAAATATCTTTGTGCAAACAATTAGTTAGCCTTACCTAGGTTAAACCAAAAAACAAAAACAAAAAAACTATATTATGCCACATGCATGATCAAAGTCATAAGTAATTGGAAGACTTCAACGAATAATTCAATATTTACGTCAATGACGATACTATTATTATGTCTTGTTTTCTCTAACAAGACATTAACGATTTCATGAAATCAGGGTATTGGGTGTGGTCACTTACATTTTAAAAAATTTATTTGTTATTTTCGGTAAAAATGAAGATCTCTTTAACAAATTTGTAAAGGACCATAAAATTATCATTCGCAAAGGTTTATGAAATAATTGTATGTTGGTATATAAAAAAAAAAAACTCCCGTCACTTTAGCCAAAAAAGAAAATTGTCCAAGAATATTTATTATTTAAGAAAACAAAAAAATGCATTAATCTTCTTCTAATTTCACCCTTCATTACTACTCCAAAAAGGCAGTCAAGGTACCATATTCAGTAGTTACTCATTTAAATAAGATGTAACGGTAATTTAGTCAAATAAACCTTATAATTAATGAGATTTCAAATAATTCGCTTTGTGTGTGTCAAAACTTTAATCGACGGAAAATAAAAAGGATAAGTAGCAAGGTAATAATTACCAGCCCCAAAATGACCAATCTGGGAAAACAATATCCAAACTATGCCAATCGGAACAGTAGCGGAACAACGGCGGTGGACCGGAGTTAGGTTGCCGGTAGTCCTTCGATCGGATGACCGGCCGGTCATCGGTGTCAAACATGATTTCCAAATTAGGCAATTTTCCAGGATACCACCTAAGGAGTTGTATAATCCCATACATAGTGTACAAATGTCTAGTCTGAATAAATCTCTTTGTATTATATTTCTCAACATAAATTTTTCCATCCAATATAATCAATCTGAAATGTGCATGCCTTTTGGCTTTCTCCACCATTTCCCTAGTAATTCCTGTCTCTTTCCATGGCCTTAAATCTTCATAAATCCATCTAAAATATTCGGGACATGTTGAGTTATTAGGGTTTAAGGGTTTATAGGATGTAGGATAGTTTCTTGGACATGTATTGGACTGATTCCATGCACTACAATCCAAAGGGAATTCAAGAATTTGGGGCTGAATTGTTGGGCCTTCTACTTTTTGATAGGAATGACCAGTATATTTTGCCTGTATAAATTTAAAGAAATCATAATTAACCAAACTCAGTGGAAATTTCAAATCAGCTGTCCAAAATAAGTGATTTTTTGTCTGTTTTCACACATATTAAGAAATTCACCTTTTAGCATTAATTAGCAATGAAATTGACCATATTAATCTTTACTATCCCACAGAAATACTCCTAACACATATTCCAACACTATTTACTCCAAGGACAATGTAGGAAAATAATAATAATAATAATAATAAGAGGGAGGAAAGAATTGAAGAAGATTTTTGCTACATTTGAACCTTTACGGAGTGGCAACCAGTTCTCTCTGACAGCTCTTAATTTAAAACTTCAAATGAGAAGATGAAAAAAAAACGGTACTAATGAAATTCATGAAATCACGGTTCATTCCAACAAAAGATAATGCACCTTATATATATCCATTTTTATATTTTCTAACTACGCATGAAAAGTCAATCTTTCTCTTTGATGGTAATTTTCTCAAATATATATTTTTCAAATATTGTAGTACTAAATTATTTCAGTAAAACTATCATTTAAAAGAAAGAGAATAAAACACTATGAGTTGAGTGATAGTTCACCAGGATAGTAAGTAATAAGGATGGCTAAACCTAACTTTAGTAATATAACCAAACAAGGGTAGTGGTGGAGTGGTAAGTACTCCTTCATCCTTAATCAAAGGTCTCGAGTTCGAGTCCCAAGGTATGGAGTCGCTTTTGGTAGGGAGCGCTTTACCCCCGATGTAGAACTTCCCGGTGCAAATTTAGTCAGGCCCCAATAGACACCGGACCGAAAAATCGCACCAAACCGAAAAGTCCCGATTTGGTTTGGTATTGAGTGAAAAAATCCGAACCAACCCGACATATAAATATATAATTTTTATATATACTTTTAAGGTTTTATATAGAATTTTCTTTAAAAAATGTCTAGAAATATTTGGGATTTTCTTGCGGGATATAAATTTTAATAGAATATGAAGTGCTCCATATTTATTGACCTTAATTAGATAATGTGTTGTATGTTCACTTTCTTATCAAGTGTTACTGAAATGCGTCTGTCTCTTTGTTCTTCCGTATTCATATCATATGTTAAGATCTATTAAATTCTTATATGTTTTTCAAATGTGAAGCGACTATTAATATTTAGGTATCATATTGATTTTTATGTTTAATTATTAAATTCGGTTAACCTGAAAGTGTACATCAACGAAAAAATTGACAGACGACTAAAAATATAACTATTATGTGTTACTAATAGAATTCTCCCATAAGAATATTTTAATCGATAATATGTTTGTCGTTTTTTTATATTCTTAAATATATATTTATTTATCAAATATTTAACAAAGTAAGATTGAAATAATATTTAAATAACAAAAAATCCGATAAAATCGAATCAATCTAAACCGATATAATTGGTTTGATAAAAACCGAACCAACACGCCTAATTAGGATATTCCATGCATATCACATCCCAGCTCAAGTATATCGTACTTGTATAAATACCAAGTCTTTCAATATCAAATTCATCTACTATATAGAGGTGCAGAGAATTAATAAGGAAAAATACAAGCATAGTTGACTGAGCTAATTGATTACATGTCTTATAATTAACGCCATTAATTATATTTATGCATTAAAAATGACATTAAGGTAAATACTGCAAACAAAAGTATATACACATGCAGTGAAATAGTCGAGATAAATATGTATATAATGGGAGATTTCATATTGACTTACAAGATCAAACCATCCAGCCATGGACGACATAGAAACTGCAAGTAGAAAGAAGAAAAGCAGCAATGAAGTTGTTAAGGTTGCTGTAGCTTTCTTCTTCAGATATCTCCATTTTGCTCCCAACACTGATTTTTTTTGGAAAGCTGGCCTTAGCCAGAAATCATTCATCAATTTCTCATTCCTATCTTTCATGATTTCAACTATATATATTGATATAAACACCTACTTATAACTGACATAAAGATTTTCTTCTGCTTCTTTTCCTCCAAAAGGATTCAAGAAAACATCAGTTTTCACAAACCATATGAGATAGAAATTAGTTCTCTTTTTTATGTTTTTGGGTGAAGGATAGTGTTGTGGTTAGAGGGAAAGAGCTATATTTTTTTTTCCCCACAAAGGAGAGTGTATTAATACAAGTAACTTACCAAATTGATGGTTTTAAGGAGGAAAGTCTGGAATAAAGAAATATAATTAATGAAAATAAACTAGTAAGTAATAGTCTGAATTGGTTGTCACATGTGTTACGGGGTTTAGTTTCTGAGTTGAAACTGATCATGGAAAAGTCTTGTGGAGCTATCTTTATATTCAAGTGTTGAACAATACACTAAATAACACACATTTAATTAAGACCCCGAATTTTCTGCTTTCTTTGCCGTTTAATGTAAGTTAGTCTTCAATTTAAATAGAAAATTCTACGCCAAACTTCAAAGGAAATAAGTATTAGATAGCTAGGGGTGCTAATAGGACAAATTTTGATTTAGAAGTATATGTCCAAGTCTGACTCAGTCCAAGTCTTGGCTATGCACCTCATTCTCAAGAAAAAAAATATGTGACATTTTGTAACGACCCGGTCTGTCGTTACGTAAAATTTGTATTTTAATTGTTATTATTGACTTGATGTAGATTGGTTATACTGTATTTGATGTATTAGAGTTGATAGGCTTGAAATCGAATGGTTGTAAAGAGAGTTCAGTCAATTAGCCTTTTAAAAATAGCCTTAAAATAGGAAAAGTCAACTGAGAGTTGACTTATTGGTAAACGACCTCGGAACGCGAATTTTATGGCTCAGATAGCTTCGTTAGGTGATTTGGGACTTAGGAGTGTGTTCAAAATAATTTTGTGATGCCCGGTGTAGAATTAGGCTTGAATTGGTGAAAGTTAGTTTTTGGCGATTCCGGTCGGCAGTGGAAAATAGTCTATCGGGGTCGGAATGGAATTCTGACAGTTGGAACATGTTCGTAATGTCATTTTGGACTTGTCTGCTAAATTTCAGGTCAATCGGAGTTGTTTTGAATAGTTTCGGCATCGTTGGTGAATTTTAGAAATTTCAAAGTTCTTAGGCTTGAATCTAGTGAGAATTTGGTGTTTTGATGTTTTTAGAGTGCAAATAAGTTTGAATGATGTTATGGGATATGTTGGCAAGTTTGGTTGGGGTCCCGAGGGGCTCGGGATTGATTTCGGGTGATTAACAGACTCATTTGGACTTAGAACAATTGCTGGTTTTCTCGTGTTTGTGCACAGTGATTTTGTTCACTGCGATCGCGGGTGAAGTGGTGCGATCGCAGAGGGTTAAATTTGGGCAGGCAAAATTGTGCTATGCGATCGCGTGGAATGGCCTGCGATCGTGGAGAAGGGGGAGAGGGCCCAGTGCGATCGCGTGTGCTAGGGTGCGATCGCATAGGGTGTTTTGGGCGCGTGAGGTTGGTTGGCAAATGCACTGTACGATCGCGTGCACAGTGCTGCGATCGCGGAGGTCTGGGGGAATTGGTCAGTGCGATCGCGGAGAACAAAAGCCTGGGCAGTTAATTAAAAGCCCTTTCGCGACTTAAACCCTCTTTTACACCATTGTTGAGCGGAGGAAAGCTTTCTGGGCGATTTTTGAAGGAGAAAATCAGTGGGTATCACAGAGGTAAGTAATTTGATTATTAAAACTCGTTTATGGGTGATTAAAGACCATAATCTCAGCAATTAATTCATGAAAAACAGTAGAAAAATAGGATTTTGGGGCATGAGATTATGAGACCTTCAAGGGTCGATTTGAGGGGTCAAACGAACTCCGATTTTGGTGTTCTTTATATGTACGGAATCGTGAGAATATGAAGAACACTTTTCTTTAAGAAATTTTGAGTTTCAGGACGCGGTCCCGGGGGTCGGGTTTTGACCGAATTCGGATTTTTGAGCTAATTTCGATATTTTTCAATTGGAATTTATTCTTTAAGCATATATTGATGATAAAAATCTGAACTTGGTAGATTTGGAGCCTTCAGAGGTTTATTCGAGCGGCAAGCTCATTGCGGAATAGTTTTCGGGCTAGTTTTGAGGTAAGTGATGTCTTTAAATCTTGTCCTGAGGGTATAAAACCCCCGACTATGCACCCTTTCACGGGTTTTGAAATAAAAAGGTAGAAACTTTGGAATATATTTCCTATTTAGGCGACTATTGAGTTGCGAAATCGATTTTTAAGCCTTTGCTTAAATAGTATTTATATATTATGATATGTTTTGAGCTGTAAGCCGTGTTTGGGGCCTAGTGCCGATCTGTTTTCCCCTCGAGGGTTATGTTTCACTATTTTCCTCACTGATATGTTATGATTTTTCACTCAGTCTTTTATGTGAAATTGTTTTGACACTCAGAGTATTTGGATACTACTTCTTGAAAATAAAACACTATTTTGGGTCGAGAACCCGGTATATTTATGACCTGAAGAGCAAATTGAGAGTGTCTGACTGAGTTGTAAGATGTATAAAAATTAGGTTTCCTACAATAATATATGATTGTAAGATGCTTATGTCTGTAATGCTGTTCTCATGAGCTTGAAGTTGCACAGTAATTTGCTTGAAAGTCAATAAAAGTCTACTAGAAAGGCAGATAGTATTAATGTTTTTGATAAAAAAGGCAGTCTGATGCATTAAGCTTCCATTATGCGCGGGGTCTGAGGAAAGGCCCGATCACAATGGTCTATCGTGCGCAGTCTTATCCCACATTTCTGCAAGAGGCTGTTTTCACGACTAGAACCCGTGACCTCCCTGTCACATGACAGTAACTTTACAATTACGCCAAGGTTCCCCTTCATTTATGATACTATGATAATAGTTGTGGTAATGTCATAGATGTGATTAGCTTCAAACTGATACAACAGTTTCACTTCTAAGGTGAATTTCATATTATCAGGTCACCTAAATGATAATTACAAAAAATTATTTACAAAACATGCAATCAGTAACCTGGAAAATAAGCTAGATTACCTGCTATAATGATTAAGTACATTGATAATGTAAAATTCTTAGTACTATTAATGTATATAGGTTAAATCCTTGATACAATAATAATGGTCTATATTTTTGTCCAATTAAAAATAATGATCTGTAAAATGCTAAGGATATCAAACTTTGTACATGGCAAAAAAAGTTGGGTATTAGTGCTCCAATCATCTTTTCTGTAGGACCTAGTTTTGGAATATTTAAACAAGTCTCAATTATGATGTATTGTTGTAGGGTTACCTCTTAGCAGTAATTGGAGTCAATTGCATTTTGAAGCAAATGTCCTAATCAGTTGCTATGATGTTGATATTAACTTTTAGATAATACCAAATTTGTCACAATAATTGACATTTGAATGAAGGTTGATTTTCCAATGAAGCTTCTTTGATTCTTACTGAGAAAGTATAGCACAAAAAATTGATTTAAGAGGCAGATTCAAGATTTGAATTTTATGAGTTCAGATCCGTAACTCTATCATATGTCATTTAATTTAATGGGTTCCAAATTTATTATCTATATATATTTTATAAAAAAAATAGGGCGAAAATACAAAGTATGAACGAAAACTATTGGTACTAAGCTCCCGCTATGCTCGGGGTTTGAGAAAAGATCGGACTACAAAGGTCTACTGTACACAGCTTACCCTGCATCTCAAAACCATGATTCAAGACACTAATGCTCTCATTGCTTATTTTCAGAGTTTAAAGACTAATCTTGGGCACATTTTTAAGCTTCTACATAAAAACAAAAGATTGTGGGTTCAATGTATTTATTTATTTATTTGGGGATTACCAAATAATAATTAATTAAACAAGGCTCACCATACTGAATTGTGTTTTTTTCTTTTGTGGAATGGGGGTGGATTAGGGGTCTGTACCCGGGTGTTAGGATCGAAATAATATGGTGCATGCGAAAACTAACAATACAAAACTTGATGAACGATAAATCATGACGACAAAAGAAAAATATATTAAACTAAGCATAATAGTTGATAATTGTTTGATATCAACTATTTTAGGAGAAGTAGAAATCCTGAATTTATAGATGTGCAAACTTGTCTTCCAAGAAAAGGATAAGACATATTAAGGAGATTTAATCCTTTTAGGAGTCTTTTTCCATTCCTTCAAGAAAATGGAGTCCTAATAGAATTAGAAATTCAGGGCAAAATCCTAACACGGGATCAATTTTCTAGCATTTTGTTAGAAAAACGGACCTTATTCTACTTACTTAGAACCAACATCTAACTTAGACAGAGTGATCAAAATTAGATCGCATCTTAGCCATGACATTTGTATACAAGCTGCACAAATAATTACTCATAGTAACAAATCTCAAGAACAGAGGCGGAGCCAGAATTTAAAATTTATGAATTCAAAATTCTAGTTATTTTAAGTAAGTAGGTTCTAAATTAATAATTTGTATATATTCAATAAATCGTAAAGACCAATACAAAGTTTTGACCAACATTACTAGATTCAGCCGAACGGTCAAATTAGCTCTAGCTAGCTCCCCGTGCTCAAGGAGGGTGGAAATTATATATCGTAGCTCTTTTAAAAGTTGTGTAATTATTTGATGACCATGAATATCTTGTGGTATTAACGTTATGTATAAGAGCATGTTTGTAGTGAAGGTGAGTAACATGACTTCAAACTATATATTTGATAAAAATGCAGAATAATTGTGAACCAAAGGTAAGTTTCACGCGCAGTAGAATGTTGTTAATGCTATGTGGTAGTATCTTTTATTGCGAAAAGAGGAGGAGGATAGTGAGAAGTTTAGATTTAGGAGGATCCCTTAAGTAATTTGAAAGTAGATTAGCAAACTTGAGTAACTTTTAGTGAGAACTAAGCAATTCAATATAATTAGCGTGGAACTAAACTACAGAACATGTGATTAAGCAACAAATTGAGATAAAGCTAGAATCTAACCGTGCTAAGTTTTAGTCGTTAAGCATCCTTTCACATGTATAATTAATGCATCGATGATAAATTTTCATTGTCTGATTAGTCTTTCGTAACAAACCAAAAAGATAGACAACTAAGAGAACCAAAAAGGTAATCCGATGATAACAACCATACTGTTATGAAACAATAGAAGAACAAGAATAATATTGCAGAAAAAAAGAGAGGAAATTTTTATTGAATTTTGGGGTGATTTACAATGGGGTAAGACTCCTCTATTTACAGGGGAAAAATGACTTAGCCACCAAGTAAAATTCCTAAGATCTCTCTCAAATATAGACATTCACCTTAAATAGAATTCTATTTATAACACTCCCCCTTGAATGTCTATTCAACAAATAATGTGCCTCGTTAAAACCTTAACTAAAATAAACCCTAATGGGAAAAAAAAATTCTAGAAAAGGAAAAAGAGTACACATATCTAACAATACGTTTTTTGGTTGCCTCGTCAAAACTTTGCAAGGAAAACCTAGTGGGACAAAACCTTGTAGGGAAAAAGAGTGCAACGCGCATTACCTCCCCCTGATGAGAGCATCAATTCACATCCTTGAGTCTTCGCATCCCAATTTTGTGCACTAGCTTCTTGAAGCTTGACATCAGTAGAGATTTGGTGAACAAATCAGCCATATATATTATTACTTGAATGGATATGTTGCACCTTGAAATCATCATTCTTGTATATATAGAATGTCTTCATATAATGTCGTGGAATAACCTTTTCAATATCTCCATGGAGGGAAAATTTCTCGCTATCACATTATCGTGCGTATAGTTATAGCGATATACATGTGTGCACAAATTGCACGTAGGATGTGGTACTTCAGGACCAAGAATTATATATGCTTTAAGCAATTTATATTCTTCATGGATTGTCATATAAGTTAAGTCATATAAGCCATATGAATGGACTTTAGAGGCATATCAAATGTTTATGTCATGCTAGACATAAGATAGATAAAAGTGATTGCATAGACCACTCAATTTATACTTTCAAATGTTTGAACTGCAGGTCCAAAACTATATGTCTTTCATATGAAACAAATTCTATTCGAATTCTGTCTCTTTCATTTGGCCAATATTTTGTGTCCATATTCAACAGACTTAAGATCCTCATGTATACTTAGTGCTATGAAAGATGTCGTCGACGAACATTTTATATCGGTTCTAATATTTTTTTTCATAAAGACATAACATAGAGATCTCTTCATTAATATATTTTCAGGTACCTGAACCTCTCTTGAGTTTATGAAGTGTTATATCATGTGATCTTCTAGATCACTTGCCTCCTTTATTATGATCATTTTGATCATTTGCTCATCTTCTTTATCAAGAAGTTTATTTGAACTGATTTGTCTATACACTTTAAGTGTATCATAAACTTTGTCCTTCTAGGACTTAATAGGAGCATTTGTAATAAGAATATAGTTACTTTCTTTGGGTCAGCAAATGCCTCTGGCATGCTTTGCATTGTTGATGAATTATCTTTTATGAACTTTTAAGTCCATTTTATCTTATTCGAGGATCTAGATGTACAAATGATAATTCTTTCCACGTAACTTTTTCTCAACTGTTTATCATGTCCCCCACTCATGTTAGAAAAACTTACTTTCTTCCTCAATTTTGGGAACCCATCTTTGTGCATTATGTCGTTAATCAAGATATACACCGCACATCAATAATAAGATGGAATTATTTGGTTCCTGACACTGGCCCATTTGTGAGGGGAGAATGTAATATACTTTCGTATATAACGTATATCAAACTGATATACATAACTTTGTTCTCATAAGCAATTGTTTAGCTATTAAGTGGATGTACTCAATAAATCATTTTGCTAAACCAACTGTGATGTAAACCAACTTATCAAGATGAGTTGTCTTGAATAAAAAAAATTAGAAATTATGCTCTAAATCAAATTATTGAGCAAGTTACCACGCAAACAGCAGGTTGCAGGTTAATAATAATTGTACATGTAACCATCTCATAAATGCATCTTATGTGGTATACATGGCATGTGAATGAGCTCAGATTCACCTTTGATATTTTCAGCATTCATGGGATTCAATCCCAGTTTTTAGTTGGTTTATTAATTAATGAGAACAAGCAACATAAGAGAATCCATAAAGAACTTTCTAGTTCTTTAATATTTACCAATGTGAATTCTCTTTTATTTTTGCACATCATACTTAGATTGATATGGCTAAACCAATATACCAACTGAATAAATTATAATTATTGATAAAGTTCAGGTTTACACCATGACGTGTGCAATTATCAATAAACTCCAGGTTTATTATGATATGAGTTTTGTATCAATAAACTTCTACTTTATTGTGACATTCTTTTATTTGTGTTGTACAAACTTGAGAATAAAGCGGGTAGCTTTTCACATACATATAACCCCACTACAAGTTGTAGTAATAAAAATATTAAATATTTCCTTTATTTATAGTCTCAATATAACCAACCGCTTTCGCGAATACTTTTGAAACTCAATAGGTTTCTTTGAGGCTTACTACAACACAATAAATTGTATTCCTCCAAAATAGTAATAATTGGCTCTTCCAGAGCTCTCAATTAATTTGCAACTACCACATATTCATCAACATCCATATGGTGAATATCAGTTTTAAAGAGAAAGTTATAAATTATGGTCATTGTCAAAATTATATGCAAGATCTGTTTCTGGCATTACTGTTATCCTTTAGTAATCACATTGCCAAAATATTTTGGCGTACAATAGGTACATGACCAATGACCATTCATGTCATAATAATAACATTATGTTCTTATTTCATCTCAAACCTCCTTTTAGGGGTGAGTGTGGTATATTCACTACTACTAGCATGTTCATATTCTTCCAAGAATGAATATGTATTCGTAAATCAGATGTTGTCACATTCACATCATGAATGGACCATAAGCATCAATATGTGCTTTACAAAATCTCATGTCAAATCGATGACAAATATTACTTGAAGGATTATTTTGAGAATCCTTATTATTCTCATTATCACAATGATGACGATTATAATTTCGTCTATTGCCACGTCCACATCCATTGATACCTTCACGGTAGTATTTTATCTTCTTTCAGACTTATCACATATTGTTATCACATTCTCTTAAGGGGAATGAGAATGAAGCAAATTCAATGGGACGGGTTTTCACTTCTTGTGCCCATAATCATACATGAATTTAATCATGGCAAGGCATAACAATTTTACCACTTCAGGTGGTTATAATTTCTTGCAAACTCTATTAGAGTTATAATCAAACTTTGTTGTCTTTGCTTGCATTTAAAATCAAATTATAGAATTTCAAGAATTTAAAATAGAAAAATAAAGTAAAAATACTTACCTTAAATCCAGAATTTAATCACGAAGCAAGTTCATGGAACAATTGACAATCATTATGCTCAATCCCAAAGTTTCTACTCAATTGATTAGAGTCTCGTGCTGATAACGCGTTATGAAACAATAAAGAACAAAAACAACATTGCAGAGAAAGAGAGAGAGGAAATTCTTATTGAATTTTGGGGTGATTTACAGTCGGGTAAGACCGCTCTATTTATAGGGGGAAAATGACTTAACCACCAAGTAAAATCTCTAAGATCTCTCTCAAATATAGACATTCACATTAAATAGAGTTCTATTTATAACACATACAATTTTAGACGACTTGGCTATTGTTCTAGACTACACAAACATACGCAACATTATTAGTTCGCTGCTTTTCCTGTCAGCATAAATTGCTCTACTCCAAATTCGGCCCATTTTCGCATTTCAAAATTGCTAAAGTATTCATAGATCAACTTTTGTCACTACAAGCCCAATTTTTTGGAGAATTAAACAAAATAGCCGCCCGCCTAATCTTTTAAACTAAAAATAGTCGGCGAATATGTAGTTTGTATGTGGAACTTATGAATAATATATATAATCAATATATAATTTATGTATATCGATTATAAAAAGTAACATTGAATCTGGCTGTTATTTGTGTCACAATATTTCTGGTCTTTTTAATTCTACTTTCAGCAAGAAGTTATAACAGAAGTTGGCTTTAGGTTAATGCCTAATTGAGGAGAATGAGAGTGATAGAGAGCTTAACAATTGTTGCCATTAGGGGAAAGATCTGTTAATTTGAATTTTTTTAAAAGAATAAACTTTATTGCAAGCACAAATTGAGTTTATGTCAATTGAAAAAAGGATGCGAAGCCCTAGAATGCATTAGACGGCCAAATCGGCTCTATATTTAACTGTTTGTCATTGTGCTAATGCAACTATCATCGTAAATAAATAAATAATACTATAATTAGTAGTGACTGACTAGCCTCCTGCTATGAATCAACATGAAAAACGAGCACAAAAATAACGTACACAATTGTCTTAGTTTTCCGTTGTTTCCTTTAGTTAGTTGAGTCTAACTCCTATGTGGGTTCATTCTAATAAGAGTATCAAATCGGCAGTTTGGTAAAAATTGATATGATCACAAATTAAGTAAGGGCACGTGTGTTCCTGTATGGGTCAAAATCTGACTAACTGATGAGAGCAGTTAGATCGTGATAGCGAATATGAGAGGCCGTAGTGATGTGCCCCACGGCAATGACCAAGTATGATCAGATCAAAGAACCTCAGAACACAGTATGAGTTGCAGCGCCCAGGAGGGTCGACCTAAAGCACCAGGGGATAGACCGGAGGACGCAAGCTAATGACCATTGGATAAATGGAATTGACTACTATATATACGAGGGGGAATGCTAGAAGTAGGGGGCTTTTTCCCAGCTCTCTCTCTCAAGAGAGAACACAGAATTCATCTTGTAAATAAGAAAGGTCTAAGAACTTGCTAGGGATTCTATGTAATTATCGTTATGAAATCAATAAAGAGATATGTAACTGTCATGAATGGTGATTCCATTCCTCTCTTCTTTACTTTACATCATGGAATAGTGGTGTCAAAAATATGAGCTTATCATATACATCCAAGTCATTCTCATAAATTTAATGAGTTACATAAGCTTAACCTGACTCGGGTCTTCTTAATTGATATTCTTCGATCTAGAGTTAATTATCTTTGGATAGAATTTATCCTTTACTTTCTCAATTTATCTAGCTTAGTCAAAGGTTTCACAATTTTTGGTCAAACAGTTCCATTTAAGTAAAAGTAGCAGGGTCCAACTAAAAATTGTACTTTTCAAATAACTTCTTGATATAATTAATCAAAAAAGGGAAATTGTATTTTATTTTTATATGTAAGAAATTTAAAAATAAAACACGAGAAATTTTTATAACATCATTTTCGTCTATTTAATGGTAAACTATTACTATGTTGTTTTGGACCATTTACTTGCCAGATTTGGTCCATCATACGAAAGAAGTGGTAGTTCAACTATAGAGATGATGATATTTTGCAGACAAATAAACATTTAAACATTTTGTCCATGTGGATATGGTGGGTCTACAACCCAGAAGAAAACAAATGGATATGTACTAACCAAATTCTAGACACTACCAGGAAAAGGATTTTTTGTAGTCACGTAATTAGATTTTTTATCCAATTAAAATAATGGTAGAAAAATAAGCTACACAATATCAGAGTAAAATGTTGCGGACCTCTCATTAAACAATTTTACTGTATTTGAGAGTGTATATAAATTTCTCAGTCTTAATCTTACTATCAAAATCAAAAGGGAGAAAATTGGCTCCTCCGAGTTTTTCTTTAATCACTAAAAAAATCACTAAAAATAGTTGTTGGCATTTATTCGGAGTAGGCCCGTGTTAATTTTCTTTTATAAAGAGTAATGGCAACCATGGATGCTTCGTGATTTGACAACCACAATACCACCTTAAATTAATTGATGTACAAAAATCAAGAGAAGGCCATTAAAAGTATATCTAGCTAACATTATGGGGAACTTTGTCGTCAAAAAGAGGTTTTATCCTCATCAAGTGGACAAATTACTTTTGTGGTCTTAATATTCCCTCTTCTGTTCTTTTTACCCCAACTTTTGTACATTAAAATTAGAAAAGAAAAAGGAAAAACACCTTGAAATGCAAAGTCTTTTAAAAAGCTTTAAGATTATGTTTGAAAAATAAGACAACACTTGAAGTGTTAAGTTCTATTCGACGAACCGAACTTCAAATTCCTTAAAATCAACTTTAACTTATCTCAAAAATAATATTTTAAAATTCAATATAATATCATCAAAGAGAGTGGTGTAATGAATGAAATTCATCCACTTTTAATCAAAGGTCTCAGGTTCGACCTCTAAATATGAAAAGACTCCTGATAAAAAATATTTTCTCTATTAACTAATTTTACACAACGCGAATCTAAATTAATCGATAAATTTCACATTGTTTTTTGGGTAAGAAAAATATATTTTACTTGTATATGCACTATCACATGAAGCGTGTAGGGATCTCTACGGCAATAGGGTAGACTTAGCTGAGTCTACGTCCTTTAGGGGTTCAATCTACTTGTAGTAATTAAGCGTATCGATAGACAGTTTGGTCAAAGTTGATACTATCCCAAATCACAAATAGAGAAGAGGAAGAAGAGAGATCAACGAGACTATGGAGAGAACATTTCTCAAGGGTTTAAGTACCTTCAGTTATATATTGTACACTAACCGACTTTTAACTTAGTTATGTCCAGTTGTCACTGACTGCCTAACTGTGATCCCTTGAACAATCTTCTCCCTAACAAAGTAAAAATCAATGTCAATATGCTTAGTTCTCTCATGAAAAATAGGATTGGCTGCCATCTGAATGACAACTTTACTATGATATAGAGAGATAGGCAGATTGACATCAACTCCCAGCTCCTTGTACAATCTTGTTAACCAGGTCAGTTCAGCAACTGCGGAAGCCATGCTTCTGAATTCTGCCTCTGCTGAGCTTCTAGCTACTATGTCTTGTTTCTTCGATTTCCAGGATATGGTAGCCTCCCCAAACTTCACTAGATAACCTGTAACATACCTCCTAGTTTGTAGACAACCTCCCCAATCTGAATCACAATAGGCTACAAGTGTGCCAGAGTTGTCTGAAGAGGCACTAATAGGCCTAGACCAAGAGCTGCCTTGATGTATCTTACCACTCTAAGAGCAGCCTCTGGGTGTGACTACTTTGGCTTGTGCATAAATTGGATGAGCACTTGCACAAAAAAGGCAATATCAGTTCTGGTCATAGTGAGATATAACAATCTTCCTACGAGCCTCTGATATTGACCTGGATCTGCCAATAGATTGTCAACTTTTGTTGCTTCAGATACTGAGTCTCCTTTGATGAAAGAATCATATTCTTCGTATGTAAGTTTCACATTAGATTCCAATGGAGTACCAACTGGTTTGGATCCTCCTAATCCCATTTCAGAGATAAGTTCCAATCCATATTTCCGTTAACTCATTAATATGCCTTTCCTAGATCTAGCAAATTCTATCTCAAGAAAGAATTTTAGTTCACCCAAATCCTTCATTTTGAACTTGAGCTTGAGATCATTCCTGGGTTTGACTATCAAATTAGAGTAGCTCCTTGTCACTAGTAGATCATCTACATAGACCAAGACAACTACCAGTGCAGCCTGCTCCCTTTTGGTGAGAAATAAGTAATCATAGTGACTTTGAGTAAAGCCAAGATCTAGTAAAGCATCGGTCGACTTTTTGTTTCATTGCCTAGGGGATTGCTTTAAGCCATACAATGATTTATGAAGTTTGCAGACTTTAGGAATCCCTCCATGGCTTGCAAACCCCTGTGGAATGGCCATATAAACTTCTCCTAGAAGATCACCTTGCAAAAAAGCATTGTGGACATCCATTTGGTAGATAGGACAATGCTTGGCTGGTGCAATAGCAATAACATATCTCTCGGTGACCATTTGGACACAGGAGAGAAAGTTTCTATGTAATCTAGCCCCTCTTGTTGGTTATAGCCCTTCGCCACTATCCTGGCTTTATACCTCTCCACAGCTCCCGATGCAGTGTACTTCACCAAGTACACCCATTTGCAGCCTATAGGCATCTTGCCAGGAGGAAGATCAACAATAATCCAAGTGTTGTTTTCCTCTAAGGTTGCAATCTCTTATTGCATAGCCTCTATCCAATGTTTATGCTTCACACATTTAGAATAAGACTCGGGCTCTGCAATAGTTGAATAAGCGGTAAGAGCAATTCCAAAAAACTAAGATATGTTGGCATATGAAACATAATTGGACATTGGATAACAACAATTAGCATTCCCTTGCTACTGAGTGACATAGTCTTTTAGCCATACAGGTGGTCTACTAGTTCTGGTGGATTTCCTGCTTGCTTATGGTGCATTTGAAGACATAGGAATGTCATGTGTTGTAGAGTTGGAAGCATCAATTGTCTCAGTGGGTGCAACAGATGCTGGTGGGTTCAGCATGATAGGAGGTTGCACAATTGTGATGACCCAAAGGGTCATCTTGTGATTTACGACTCTATTCTGTGCTTATTAACCTTCAAAACCTCATTTTATTTCTCCTCAATTTGTCTGCGTAGTCCAGGCGCATTTTCGGAAAGCCTTTATGTGAAAATTTGAGAAAATTAATACTTGTAATAAATACTTAGTCGTCCGTGAGTTGTGACTCCAGATCATGGGTGGTTAGACATATAAATCACGTATGCGCGGTGTTATTATGAAATTTCGTTTCTTAATTAAATTATCATGTGTTGATTTGTAGTGATTCTCCATAAATTATAAGATTTTTATGTTGCAAACCTCTAGTGTTAGCTTGTCTAGCAAGTGCAGCGCTAGGCGCAATCACGATCCCGACGGTGGAAATTCGGGTCGTGACAACAATTGCTTCTGGCATGACAATGTCTGGGTCTAACTCAACAGTCTCTGATATAGAAGAAACAGAAGGATCTGTGAAGGATATAGTGGTTAAGCATAGGACTGGAAATAAGGAGGAGATAGTAGTAGGAAGATGTTTAACTAGAAATCATCTTCTTTAACACTACTTCTTTGCTAACTTGAAATCTCCTTAAGTGGATAACATACATTTTATATCCCTTTTGTGTCATGGAGTAACCAAGGAATATGGCAGGAACAACTCTTGGTGAGAATTTGTCCCCTCTTTTGAGGTCTGTGACATATCCCAAGCAACCAAATACCCTCAGATGACTTAATGAAGGCAAGTGACCATGTAACACCTAAAAGGGACACCTGCCTTGAAGAGTAGGTGTAGGTGCTCTGTTGATCACATAAACAGCAGTTGGAGCACAGTCTCCCCAAAAACTTTAGAGGAACTGATGCCTGGAACCTCAATGCTCTTGCAGTGTCTAGAATGTATCTGTGTCTCCTCTCTTCTACTCCCTTTTGCTGAGGAGAGTAAACACAAAAACTCTGATGAATGATTCCAAAGGATTGAAAGAATGCTGTCATTTGTGAATTAAAGAACTCACGGCCATTGTCAGTTCTGAGCACTTTTACAGAACTTGAATAGACATTCTGAATCATGAGTAAGAAATTTCTTAACACTACAGTTTCTTCACCTTTGGAAGGTAGCAAGAAAATCTAAGTGTAACTGGAGTGATCATCTACTAGAGTTAGAAAGTACCTTTTTTCCATCGTATGTAGGAACTCTGTAAGGGCCCCAAACATCTCCATGAATAGTATGAAAGCGGGTACTAGAAACAACATTACATAAAGGAAATGGCAGTCTTGATTGTTTAGCTAATGGACAAACAGTACAATGACCTTCAGACTTATCAAGTTCTACAGACTGAAATTCTTTCATACTTTTCAGAGTACTAAGTGTCACATGGCCTAGTCGTTTATGCCAAAGATCTACACTTATCCTACGGCCAATTATTGTATTTACAGCAATAGACTTTGAGAAACCTTTTGAAGCGTTACACTGTGGAACAATTGTCACAGCAGAATCCATACGAAGCTTGCTATTATGGTTAAACACATATAGACCATTGTCCTCTCTACCGATCCTTTCACCTTTCCACTGAAAAAATCCTGAAAAATGAAGAATTCAGGAAAGAATAAGGTTGCACACTTTAGTTTTTTGTCAGCTTTGATACAGACAAGAGATTGTATTGGAGTCCAGGTATATGCATCACATTGGTTATCTTTTGACCAGGCAAAATATAGGTAGAACATATGTGATTGACAGTAATGGACTTTCCAGTATGTAGATGAACTTTGCACTCTTTAGATTTATTACACAAGCTACTTTTGGTCAAAATTTATTTGTTTTTAACCATGTGATTCGATGCTCCAGAATCTACAATTCACTTAATTAGATCCTCACTAGTGGTAGTAGCTGCATTTGCTATACCTGCAGGCACAAATGAGTTACCATTCTCATTCCCTTTGCCAAGCATTTGCATAATTTTGGTGTGCTGCTCCTGAGTGAATTGTGGATTCTTGCTAGTCCAGCTTGAATGTTCTGATTCTGAACTTGACAACGTGTTACATTTTTAGCCAAGCTAGCACTTGCACCAAAAACATCACCAATAAGAGAAGAGTTGGCATCACTGTTAGATTGGTTGTCTCTGGCATAGTTGATAGAGAGAGTCTTCTTCTTAGCTTTGAAGCCTGCTGGATATCCTACCAGGTTATAGCATGTATCTTTGGTGTGCCCTTTGAAATGACAATAGTCACAATAGAGGTTGTTCTTATTGGGCCTATAGACATGTCTTGAGTTAGAAGATCCTCATTTGTTATTGTACATGGCAATGTGGCCAGGACTAGGTGAAGTAGTAGCCATGCACCCTCCATTGTTTTCAAACAAGGCTATTCTCTCATTTATCTCAGGCACATGTGTAGGGGGAGTCAGTGATCTCCTACTTTCCTCAGATATTATCATAGCATATGCCTAATTAATCGAAGGGGTTGGTGACATCATCATAATCTGATTGCTAGACTGAGCATATGATTCATTCAACCCCATTAAAAGTTGTTGAAGTCTTTGAGACTCAAAGTGCTCAACATACTTTTTAGACTCTTCACAACCACAACCAGGATAGGGCATTACGACATCAAATTCTGCCCACAATTACTTCAGTTTTGAGAAATAGAGTGAAACTGATGAGATACCCCGAGTTAAGGTCTATGAAGGTACAACATTCTAGATCTTTTTACTTTTTCAAAAGTTTCCCTAAGGTATGTCCAAACCTTATGAGCATTCGTAGCATACACCATACCCCTCAGTAATTCATTGCTAACAGAATTCATTATCCATGAAAGCACTATAGCATTGCACTTCTCCCACTCATGCAAAGATGGATCAAACTTGTCCTTAGAATACCTACCATCGACAAATCCTAATTTGTTTTTTTCAAGTAAACTAACTAGCAAAGAACTAATCAATATGGCATAATTCTCAGGTCTAGTGAGTTTAATTGAGATTAGCGAGCTACTTAGAGTATCACAAGGCTGGAGAAAAAGTGGATGATGCTGATCTACAACTGGAATTGTGACAATGATGCCTCTAGATGGAGGTGGTGCAGGAATATTAGTAGTACCGTCTGAACTCGATCGCCACTAGCGATGAAGTTGAAAACTCAGAGAAATTTCTGAATTGTGAAACCCTAACTCCTCAAAGACGAATCGCACCAACAATGGTGACTCGAAAGCAATTGGGTGAAATGATGAACAATTGAAGATAGCACCAAAGAGGAGTGAACGGAGCTCGGATCAATTTGCAAGCTTTGATATCATGATGATTTTTGGAGAGCAATATCTTCAGCAAAAGAGAGAAGAAGAAGAAGAAGAAGAAGAAGAAGAGAGATCAACGAGACTATGGAGAGAACATTTCTCTGATATTAGAAAATTAAAATTGAGAATACAAAGACTAACTACCTTCTGTTATATATTGTACACTAACTTACCTTTTAACTTAATTGTGTCCGGCTATGACTGACTACCTAACTGTCATTAGCTAAGCTAACTAACTACTGCTAAGCTCCTATTATTTCAAGACGTGTTACATAAATTTAGTTAATTTTAACAACTATAGTCCAAATATTCAGAAGCTAATTGATTTCATTACCTTGTTAATAGGAGTAGTATATTAAGGTAAAAGGGAGTAGTAATATTAGTCTGCCGACACTCTCACATGCCGACACGTTCATAACACTGTCTCCGCGTATGATTCAATACCAAATTATCCAACAAAAACCACAACTTTCCGTCATCTATTTCTTCTTTCTTCATTCGTTCTTACTTGTGTAGCTAAAAAAGTTATAAAGGAACAGAGAGAATCTCCAGATATTGTACAACTAGTTTCCATTTCCTTTTCTGATTCCTTCTTTTTATTTATATAAATAAATATATTCGTTTAACAATATGGCAGAAGCAACTCCAGTAACTCAAGAACCAGCTGTTGATAATTCTCCTGCTGTCATGGCTACCAAAGCTGATGATTCTAAAGCTCTCGCCACTGTTCCTCCACCAAGTAAATTCTCTCTTCATTTGGATGTTCATTATTCAGTTATTAGTACTATATATTTGAACGTGTAACAGATATTAATAGTTAGTTGAGTATATGACTTTCTTCTGAAAATTTACAGAATGGACTTTTCATTGGTATACTACTTACTATCTGTGGATAGAAATCTTATACTTATGACTTTCTTGTCTTCTTTTTAATGGAAATTCAGAGGATGGACTTTTCCTTCTAAAAAAAGTTAGGTTCGTTATTTAAAATTGTTGCTATCTGTACTTTGTAACAGATAATAAGATTTTTATGACATTCTTGTGTTTTGATCTTTTCTTTTTATGAAATCCATCGGAATATCAATGACCCTATTAGTTTTGAAGCATCTGATATGTTCTTTTGTCCTCTTCTTCTGATGAAAATATCTGTAAATATGTAAAGTTATTAACTTATTTTTGATGGAGACGCAAAATCTATTTTTTACCTCTAAATATTATCTTTTGAATCCTAAAAGAATAGTGTAGTGGTAAAGCGGTTCAAAAACTTTTGTATCTATTCCCACCCGCTTATATATCATGCTGATATTATCCTTGCCAAACCATCAGAATCCTCTTGTTATATTTCACAAATTTGTTTTTTGGGGTTTATAAATGGAGAGTTGAAATTAGAAAGATCAGATACCAACTTTAATAAGAACTTGATGTTTTCCTTGCTTGGAAGTTACTCATAAATCCCTAAAAATGCCTTTAGCCATCTTTGCTGTTTCGTTCTTTGATGGTTTTAAGCCATTTTGTGGCCTAAACCTCTGTACTCTCCCTATATTTTTCTTTAACTTGAAGAAGTTTGATAGGTGCATGTTTAATTTTTATATTCTAGCGTTATTTTTACGCTATCAGATCACTTAAAAACATAATTAGATGTGAATTGTAATCATCCATATATAGTTAGGTTAACTCGTAACATGAAATATAAGACAAGTTATCTAGTTAGAATACATAATGGTAGAATATATTTAATTATCAGTGTATATAAGCCAAATCCAACCAAAGAATAGGGGAGATTCTCATTTCTTTTTCCAGTTAGGCACTGCTTTGGCTCTAGCTTGGGGCTGAGGGATTTTATTTTCATAACTATTTATCTTGTTGGACTTGGTCATGTCTGATTCTAATGGCTCTTTATATGCCAACAAATTTTGAATTATTGGAAATACTTGTTCCTTGTATTATTATTTTTCTAACATCATGATTATAACGTAGGTCCACTCTCTTCCTTTACCTGAAAAAATAAAATAAATAAATACATTTATGATTAGGTGTCCAACTTAGTGGATGGCCACTCTGGAAATCATTGGTAGATACCATTTGTAGAGGAGGGTAATTCCTTAAGGGGTCGTTTGGTACGTAGACAAAATTATCCCGGGCTGGACTAAATTATCCCATATGGGAGGTGGGATAAATAATCCCAAGTGTGATGGGATAAAGTGGGATAAGATGGGATATCCTGGATTAAGTCTGAGATTAAATTTATACCGTCAACCAAACACGGTATAAATTAATTAGATCTCCCTCGTACCAAACGACCCCTAAGCTTTCTTTAGGAAGTCTAGCCGACAGGATTTTTAGCTAAAGGGTAATGAAAAGATGTATCTATGTAGTCATTTACTCACTTAAACACCAATAGATGTATTTTTCACTTTACTATCAAGATACATGGCTATATAAAATCTTTGAGAGTTGAGTAATATGATAGTGTAATGTAACCTGTCAACAAAAAATTATTATGCCACAGTTTTGTAACATGTAAGCTATCTTATTTGTCAAGTTACCAATCCCGCTTTATATGAACTATAACCTGTAATTATCTTTTAAATAACCTGATAGATTAAAAACATCCTTTACATTGTCGTTGAACTCATGCTGAAATTTGTGAGGCATTTCAGACAAAGTGTTCTTATGGACAACATTGTACAAACAGATCATTGGTGTTAACTTGGCTGATCGCGTACTTGAAGTTCTGTCATATTTGTTACTATTTTCTGACTGAACGGTTCATAGAAATCACGATTTTGGGCTGCTTGTGTCAATGAGGGATATATTCTGTCTGATGATGTATTCTTGTTTTCTGATTTTGCAGAGACCGATTCTTCAACAAAGAAGAGTTCAAAGGGATCCCTCGATAGAGGTATACATAATGCCTTGATCTAATACCGGTTCTTGTTTTTAAGTTCTCAATGAAACAACTTTTCAGTTTTTTTTTCAAGTCTGGCTTAGGCAACTTCAGTTTGGAGCTTGTAACGTTATGTGATAAAATACAGCAAGAAGATGGTTCTATCAGAATCAGTCACATCTCAGAAATTAAGAAAAGGCCTCTATTTCTTTCTTTTTTTTCAGATATTGCTCTCGCGCACCTTGAAACAGATAAAAGGAATTCTTATATCAAGGCATGGGAAGAAAGTGAAAAAAGCAAGGTGGAAAACAGGTAGTAAGATTTTTACCTTTCTATGTTATTTAGGCAGCACAGGGTTGATCTTCTTTTGTTTTTATTTGAGTACAAGAACATTATACATACCAAAACTTTATTCCCTGAGTCAATTCAATTGCCTAAGTCATTCTTCACCTTGTCTTGTGATGGATAGGGCTCAAAAGAAGCTCTCTGCAGTTGGGACATGGGAGAACACCAAGAAAGCAAATCTTGAAGCTAAACTGAAGAAACTTGAGGTAAATTCAAAATCTAGTATACATGCTTCTTCAACACTTTTGAATATGCATACTTGAAAACATGATGCTTTCGGTCTCATTTCGAACTGTTTTGACACATTGTTTCATTAAGCATTCCACATTCTGGCTGCAAATGAGGTTGGGATCCAAAGGCTTTTTATTTCCTTTAGCATTCGAGAAACCTTACAGGTAGTTAAAGCGATAACTTAAGACTTTAAAAAGTGGGTTTTTGTCGTCCATTGGTGACTAAAATATGGGTAATGCATAGGATGTGACAATCCATGTGGTTGAGCTGTTAGGTATCATTGAGGATTCATGGCATAGAGTGGTTTTGTCCCACACAGAAATTTAATGAAGTTGATAACCTTGTGGAATTTTTGCAGGAACAACTGGAGGAAAAGAAAGCAGAATATGCAGAGAAGATTAATAATAGAGTAGCAGCAGTTCACAAGGAGGCTGACGAAAAGAGAGCTATGGTTGAAGCCAGAAAGGGAGAAGAACTTCTTAAAGCAGATGAGATGGCTGCCAAGTATCGTGCCACCGGACAAGCCCCTAAGAAGTTGCTTGGATGCCTTGGATGTTAAAGCTGTGAAATGTTTCTTTCTCCTCTGTAAATTTTCATGCTTGTTGCTCTTTATTGGGTGTTTCAAACATGTCGAGTTTCCTATTTGTGTAAGAAAAGCACTCATGAAAGTTTTGAAGTGTCATGATAATGATAATTCCACTTCAGATGTTTCTGTTAGTACTTTATAATGCATATGATATTGTGTCTGAAAATTTTGGGAGTTCCATTGAGTGGATATATGTTGTCAAGACTCTTTGCAATGAGATTAAAATCGCTCTGCTGAGGCTCGAGAAGAAGGGGTACATGAACAGAGGGCCGTCTCAAACCAGTGAAGATTGGAATTGAGCTGCTTAAGATTCCAATTCAAGTAAGGAATGTATCCCTAATTGTTTGGAACTAACAAAACAACATCAAGAGGAACTTTTCAAGTTGGACCATGAAAAGTCTTTAATATGCAACACAACTTGTGAAAACAAAAACACAACTGATTCTGGACATTTCAGCAAAAAATATCATGCATGATAGCACTATTGCTATGGCACTAATATATAGAGGTAAATTACATGTCTTTTCCTCAGTTGGAGCTAAGATTGTCCTATTGCTATGACAGTAATATATAGTAGAGTTAGAATATGTAGTTTTTCCACAGCTGGAGATACTAAAACAACCAGCAGAAATTTTTTCAGAATCCACATTTTTGAGCCACTGATATCAGAGGAAGCAGACTGCATGTTCTGCTTTTGGGTAGATCAATGAGCTTTCCCTCAAAAAAGGATACATGCTACATGAATCACTGTGTTCTAGAAAGCTCAAGTCATTGTTACTAGGGAAATCCAAAAGAAGTTGCAATGCTGATTCAGATGAATCCTCCAACGCGTTGCAGCTAGAGGTCTCTGAACCTTGCAAGATATCTTCAGTATTTGGTTGGTCATTCTTCCACCCTGCATATTCATTTTGGTTGCTCCCTGTGACTGGGGAACCAGCAACACCACCGAGCTCAACCTCAGTCGTAATGCCTGAAGCTGATCCGTACTTTGTACACGAAGATGCTTGAGAGGCTGGACTTTGAGAATCAGTCTTTTCTCGGTTCCTGAATTTCCTAAATGTCTCTCCTATCTCTGAGTTCCATATGCGCAAAAAATAATCAGACTCGGACCCTCCTACTGATGATGAAACCAAGAGTTGGGACTCTCTGGAAAGACGAGCCTCAGCTTCGAGTCTAGCACTTTCCCATTGTGCCATGTGACGGGCTGAAGTTGATGTAGGCGGTCGTCTCAGCAGTCCATTAGAGGCAGAGGATGGTTCATGAGTGTCAGGATCAATGCCCATTGAAAGCAGGTGCTTTTTCAGGTGAGTATTCCACAGATTCTTTATCTCATTGTCTGTCCTTCCAGGTAGTTGTGAAGCAATTGCAGCCCATCTACGTGAACTCATTAATGATTTTATTAAAGTATAAATGATGCTAATAGGTATTCTCAATTAGGTAATGGAGTGATAAATACAGGAGCTAAAGTATGCCACTACAAAAGCCAAAACAAGATCATGCAAAAGAACGCTAACCTGTTTCCAAGAATGCCATGTAACTGCATGACAAGTTTCTGTTCATCGAGGCTAAAAGGACCTCGTTTGATGTCTGGCCTCAGATAATTTGTCCATCTAAGACGACAACTTTTGCCACATCGAAGAAGACCTGTCAATCAAAATTGCAGAATAGATCTTCATTAACAAGCCATGAGTAACACAATTCTTCACTTCTATTCCTGCAAAAGAATTCCAACTTTCCTACCAAAAGTGGAAAATAGTCCAACAAAAATCAGATAAAAACAAACATATTATATATGAGTTTACAATATTAATACCATGGACCAGTGTTTCCATCAGATTCCCTCTATGTTGAGCATCCTAGTATTTTAAATATCATTCAACTACTAAATCAATGTCAAGTCATAACACAAAATGTATGGTGAAATCTTTTCTTTGAATGTTTGTCTCATATATTTCCTTGTGAAAAAGCTGGTTTATCTACCAGCAAGCTGATTCTCCCCCATAATATGTTTGACAAAGTATATCCAAGTTCTGCACTAAGTTGTATGTGATAACTCAGCTATATAAGCAGATGGCAAGCCGATCCAAACATTTGATTAAATGGAATGGTAAAGGAGGAGATAGAAGATAACTATTCGCAGGTGCCTCGACTGCAAGGAGAATGCAACATGTTAGGTAAAGCATAGTCCCTCCAACTTTACATAGCTGTTTTCATGTATTCCTGTAATGCTTGTCTCTTGTAGTCCAGAAAATAAATTACATTACTCATCCTGTAAGCTCTCCCAATAATAGCATAAGCCATTGACATGACACCAACAGACCAAGCTGGTTAGTATTACTATGGAACTATGATGTCAGCGAGACAAACTGCAACAAGGCCTAAGCAGTGAACCAGCATTGACGCTAGTTTTCACTGGGGATGACATTCAAACTAGACGGTGGACTTGCTTATTTTCACACTAAGAGGAACTATGTTGAGCCCGACATTCTTTTTTGATATAGGAGAAATCCCATGTGAGCTTCTGGCTTAACTTCAGTTGGTGCACAGGTTGGAATCTAGGGAGACCAAACATTGACCGCGGGCAGAGTGTAAACTTGTGACGTGCACCTAAGTCACACATCAACATATTGCGTCCTAATCACTAATCCAGAGCCCTTGGGGCATGTGTTGAGCCCACATTATTATCAATGAGCTGGTTAAGGTGTATGTGGACAAATGGAAAAGAGAAAAAAAACTTTATTTTCTCAGCACAAACTCATGAACTTGAGACATCCAAATGATGACCGCAACAAGAGAATAGCAAAGAGGTCCTAAACAGAGGACAATTCCCAATAGTTTGACATCTTTACTAAAGATGTAAACAGAAAAAGAGAGTATTTGAACTATTATCCATGACTAGAAGTCATAGTAGAGCAGCACTAAAAGGCAGCCCGGTGGACTAAGCTCCCGCTATGCGCGGGGTCCGGGGAAGGACCGGATTATAAGTGTCTATTGTACATAATCTTAAACTGCTTTTCTGCGACATGTTGTTTACACTGCTTAAACCCGTGATCGACTGGTCACACTGAGGAAACTTTACCGCTTACGCGAAAGCTCACCTTCAAAGTAGAGCAGCACTAAAGATTGGAAAAAAGGTAAAAAAGCTCAGTGAAAAAAGTTTGAAAAAAATCACCCTTTCCTTATTGGTATTACATGAAAATTGGAAGAACTTTAATGCTTTCAGTTTTTCACTTATCTCTCTTGTTCCATTCCTCACTAAAAGAAGGAAAGAGCCCCTCTATTTGTCTAAAACACAGAGAAAAGATACCCCTCTCTCCATTTTCCCTTCTTTGTTACCACATGACATGTATGAAATCAATATGTCATTGTTGAGTTCACCAAGCCATTGGAAATACAAAATTCAGCCAAGAGGTACAATTAGACGTCTTATTTTGATTAAACTACAAGAAAACATATCCTCTGTTACTCATTACAGAATGAGGTCACAGGAGAAAATGAGTAAGATAACATGGAACTTGAGCCTTAAAAGTGAGTTATGTACAAAAGGGTTTTAGAATAGAGCTAAAACAGAAAGAAAAGAGTGGTGACAAAACCTGCAAGTTTTGGAAGAGAACGCCAGCTACCATGACCATTTTTCTTGATAAATTCAATGAGCTTTTCATCTTCTTCAGGTGTCCATGGTCCTTTCTTCAGACCATTCTTATCACAACATGGTATTCTCCCCATTCCTCCCTCTCTCATACACATTCACACACTCACACAAAAAAAAGTTAAAAGTCTTTAACTTTAAACGAGAAAGAATGAGTATTTCTAGGAAGAGTGAATAGTAAACAGAAGAAAATAGACCTATCAAATGGAGTAGCCACAGTACGAGTTGAGTGTAGAGTGTAAGTACACCAGCAACTCCAAAGCCGGCTACACATTAAATACCATGATATGATGTGCTTTGCATAAATAAATGTTTTCATTAAAAAAAAAAAAGAATAGGAGAAAAAAAATTGAATGATTGACGTAATAGAAGAAGAAAGTTGCATTAAATGAATGCCTTTTTCAAATTCTTGAGGTTTTCGTTATTCAAATTTGATCATATACAGTACTACTACTTCCGGGGTCAAAGGCAGTGAGGTGAAAAAAAAACAGAGCATTTAAAGAAAGGAATCCCATCTTATGAATAATGTAATGTGAGCATTGAGTTGATTTGAAATAAGCATAGGAACTGAGAAATTAAAGTCAAGCAATTGGGCCACAACTAGTCCCACATGGACCTTTCATTTATGAGATCTTTATAATAAAAATAGCACGGCCTAGCCAGTTTTCGGACTTGTCATTCAAAAATAATCAGCGTTTTGTCAAGTCGTTAAAAAATAGCCACTATTTTACTGCAACAGAGACCGGTTCAGCATAATTTACTGGAATTCGGTCATTTGTGTATGAACTTCCAGCATATTATACTGGACCGGTTTACTTTACTGGAACTCCAGTATAATATGTTGGAGTTCTAGTATACTTATGCTGGAACTCTAGTATAATATACTGGAGTATTTTCCGGATTTTGAACAGTATTTTCGGTCAAATTTATTTTTACATAAAAAGTGACTAAATTTCGATTACTTTTGAAAGTGTGGCTATTTTTAAATGACCACTTGTAAATCTGGTTATTCTTGAATTTCTCTCATCATTATATAAATAGCCAGTCGAATTTACTATTTACTTTTTCTTGTCGATATATATAAATTATACATTAATTATATAACAAAACGATACATAAAGTATATACATATTATACACCAATTATATTTAATTTAAACGAGTGGGTGAATGGCTATTTAGATTAACTCTTCCATTTATTTGGATAAAATATGTTTGAAGTATAAATAAATACCCGCACCCTGTTTATATTACCTTTCCACCATACTAAAAATATTTTTTTACTTTTATTTGTCCAATTTGGAAACTCAATTATAATTTACCATCTAATACCATTTATCATTTGTCAACATTTTAGATTTATAATAGTCAAAATTAGTTTTTCAATAATAATAATTAGGAGTGATATAGTAAAATTATCATGTTATTTATTATTTTTTAAAGGATATGTGTATGTCGAGTTAAAAGTAAACTCCGATGAAGGGCGTAATTAAAGATTAAATGGGAATACATATGACCTAGTCATTGTTAAGTGTAATAAATATGTGTTCGAAAATAGGTTTTACATTTTTTTAGTACATGCGTGCCACGTTCCCTCACTTTGATTTTAATCATATGCTCTCTAATAAGATTACAAAATATGGAATCACATTAAATAGAGATCGAAATGCATTGTATGAAGAGTAAATGCGTAGACAACAAGAGTAAGATCAGATGCCATGAAAGTGAAGAAGAGGAGCTATTTAATGAAAAGAAAACAAGTATTATATACAAATAAATATGGAAACAAAGAATAAGCATTAATGAAGGTTGTTTGATCAGTTTGACGCAAAACAGAAATGGTAGCAATGAAGGAAGCATCTCTTTCTTGTGATACGTCAGAAATGGGTCCTTCGTTTTCTGGGGCTATGGCCCCCCGTCCCCTCCTACTAACACAAAATACTACTCCCTCCAATCCAAAATAAGAAATTAATTTTTTAACATTAATTAACGATAAAATTGATTATATTAATATTTACTATCTCACGTTAATACTCTTAACACATACTCCAACAATATTTATTTCAAGGGCAATGTAGAAAAAAAATAATTCATTCATTCTTGAAATATGAAAAAATCACTTATTTTAGACCACAAAAAAAAATACCAAAATATCATTCTTGAAGGTTCCATGTGCCCGACCTCGGGGCAGTACAAACCAATGATCGTCATGGAAAGGTAGGAAATTCCCAAGAACACGTGGTTAGAGCTGACCTAGTCTGTAAGAATAGTACAAGTCCGTACTAAGCCATTAAATAGTTGTACCAACAACATTACCTTGTCATAATTGTACATGTACTATGTTGGGATTCCCCCTCCAATATAAAAGGGAACCCTTGTCATTTTGTAACAGACATGATCATTCAATACAACAAGAACATTCTCTACCTTCTTAGCTAAACGTGCTCAACAATTGTTCCATTGGTTTGTTGCTTTCATTTATTGTGTTCATTAATTGTTCTTCATTTACTACTCATTATTCATCATAAAGGGCCATCCTCGAGGCCCCTGATATAACTGTATCTTCATCGACTGCTCATCACTGAGCGTCCCAATTCGACCTCGAGGCCCAGTTGCAGTGAACTCTAGGCCTGGCTTAGCAACATCTTGATTTGCATATCACTACTTTCCTTTACCCTTATCTCACTTTTCTTACTCACACTTAGCATCTATTACCTAAAAACTAGTATTAAAATAAATCACATATTTTTAGAACCACAAAATCAAATATAATTGTCGTTACCATTTTCAAGGTAAACAGTTTGGCGCCCATCGTGGGGCTAAAAATAATAGTGATTGTTTTATTGTTAGTTTACTGAAAACACAAGTTATTCTTCACACTTTTTATTGTCCAAGAATCTTTGATTTCAGATAAAAAAATGTCTAACTCGGTGAATGCACATGAAAACAACGATCCTGAGGATCATGGAGAGAACGGTGTAGTTGTTTCAGGCGCCGGTGTACCAATGCAAAACCCTGGGGTGGCACCGGCACCGATCCCCGTGGATGTGGGCTCACGCAACGCCCAACATGTCGACATAAGCTCTCATACCGAAGGAAGTGTACGCCAGGAAAACCAACATGAAGCGCAGAAAACTCCAGCTCGGGAGGAAAGAGAAGTTAGCCTTCATGTCATTTTTGAGATGTTACAAGCGCAACAAGTGGCTATTGCTCACCTGCAAAGTCAGCAAAAAACTCCAAGCATAGCAGCACCGGAAATGGCTCCTCAAGTCGAGCAGGCACCGAAAAGATCGAGTGACAACGGGTCAGCAACAAACCCTGCTATCATGAAGCTGCTTGAGGACCTCACAAAGAGGATTGAATCAGGAGAAAAAAAGATTGACGCTAACGATAAAAAGGTGGAAACCTATAACTCTAGGGTCGATCAGATCCCGGGCGTACCCCTGATTTTGAAGGGTGTAGATTCAAAGAAGTTCGTGCAAAAACCATTCCCATCAAGTGCGGCTCCAAAGCCCATCCCGAAGAAATTCAGAATGCTCGATATTCCGAAGTACAACGGGACCACGGATCTCAATGAGCACATCAATGCTTACACTTGTGATGTAAAGGGAAATGACCTAAAAGACGACGAGATTGAATCCGTCTTGTTAAAAAAGTTTGGAGAAACATTATCAAAAGGGGGCAATGATGTGGTATCATAACCTACCCCCGAACTCAATGGATTCGTTTCTCGTGTTGGCAAACTCTTTTGTAAAGGCACACGTCGGTGCCATCAAGGTTGCAACGAGGAAATCTGATGTCTTCAAAATCAAACCGAGAGAAAACGAGATGCTAAGGGAATTTGTATCTCGCTTTCAGATGGAGCGAATGGAATTACCACGTGTCTCCGATGACTGGGCAATGCAGGCCTTCACTCAGGGCTTGAATGAGCAAAGCTCAATAGCTTTGAAGCAACTAAAGCGGAACTAGGTTGAGTATCCCGCTGTGACTTGGGCGAATGTGCATAATAGATATCAATCAAAGATCAGGGTCGAAGACGACCAATTGGGATCCCCATCGGGCTTAGTATACCCAAACAGGCTCCTAGCGAAGGAGTCAAGGTCTACAGAAAGGGAATCGAGGTTAGGCAAAGAAAGGTATCATCCTACATCAAAGATCAAAGAGACACCTCAAGGTGCAATATACCTCGAAATGATCGGGGAGTAGATCTAAGCCAAATTTCCCGGGGACCCGTGAGCAAGACCAGGTTTGACAGGCATTCGAAGCCAGCAGAGGCACCCCGATTGTCGGAATACAACTTCAACATCGACGTCTCGGACATCGTGTCAGCTATGGGTAAAATCAAGGATACCAGATGGCCAAAGCCCGCACAGTCAGATCCTTCCCAAAGGAACCCCAACTTGATGTGCGAATACCATGGCATTCACGGTCATAGGACCGAGGATTGTAGGCAGCTTCGAGAGGTGGCCCGGATGATCAACGAAGGGCACCTTCGAGAATTCCTCAGCAATCGAACCAAGAACCAGTTTTGAGAAATAAAGGAGAACAGAAAGAATGAACCATAAGAACCTCATCACATCATTCACATGATCGTTAGAGGAACCGACATCCCACAAGGGCCCATGTTCAAACGGGCCAAAGTGTCCATCGCAACAGAAAACCAAACTAGGAGCTATATACCCGAGGACGCTCTTACGTTCAGTGAAGAAGACTTCGAGGCCTTGTCTCAACCGCATAATGATGCGTTGGTAATTTATTTTCTCTTGAATAACATTCAAATTAAACGTGTGCTTGTGGATCCAGGTAGCTCGGCCAATATAATCAGGTCGAAGGTGGTGGAGCATCTCGGACTGCTCGATCAGATCATACCCACCTCTCGAATCCTCAAGGGATTCAACATGGAAAGTGAAACGACAAAGAGGGAAATCATCCTCCCGGTCAACGTGTCAAGTAAGGTCCAAAACACCAAGTTTCATGTCGTCGAAGGTGACATGAAATACAACGCCTTGCTTGGGAGGTCGTGGATACACAACATGAGGGCAGTACCATCAACTCTTCATCAGATGATGAAGTTCCCAACAAAGGATGGTATAAGAACGGTGTATGGAGGGCAACATGCGGCGAAGGAGATGTTCCCGGTACACGACATAACACCAACATCGATACCCTCCACCTCGGAGAGGCTAGAAGATGAGCAGGTCCCCAAGGGACAGGTATTCTATGAGCAACCAAACGAGGATGATGAAGAAGACTTCCTCACTCCTCGAACCTTCATTTCCCCCGAAGAATCGGATGCAACAACGTCAACAGTCGAAGAGCTGGAGCAGGACATTTTGATCGAACATCTCCTAGAACGCAAGGTATACCTGGGAACGGGATTAACCCCCGAACTCAGGAGATAACTCATTCAACTTCTTATTAACAACATTGATTGTTTTGCTTGGTCCCATTTAGACATGACATGGATCCCGCCAGAAATAACCACCCACGACTAAGCGTCGATCCTAGGTTCAAACCGGTGAAGCAAAAAAATGATGCCTCAGTCTGAGGTAAAACATGCGTTCATCAAGGATGAGGTAACAAAACTCCTCAAGATAGGATCAATCAGGGAGGCAAAATACCCCGAGTGGTTGGCTAATGTAGTAGTAGTTCCCAAAAAGGGAAATAAATTAAGGATGTGTGTAGATTATAAAGACTTAAACAAAGCATGCCCTAAAGACTCATTCCCGCTGCCCAAAATTGATCATTTGATCGATGCCACGGCCAGCGAGGAGCCACGTATCAACGCCTAGTCAATAAGATTTTCGAACATCAAATAGGCAAATCCATGGAAGTTTACATTGACGACATTCTAGTTAATTCCCTGCGCGTAGAGGACCATTTGGCTCATTTGCAAGAAACATTCAATATCCTTAGAAGCTACAACATGAAGCTCAACCACGAGAAATGTGCCTTCGGAGTAGGTTCGGAAAAGTTTTTAGGCTTCATGGTGTCGAATAGGGGGATCGAGATCAACCCCGACAAAATCAAGGTCATCAAAGAAATCACGGTGGTGAACAATGTGAAGGTCGTACAGCGGTTGACCGAGCGGATAGCGGTTTTAGGTCGATTCATCTCGAGGTCATCAGATCGGAGCCATCACTTTTTCTCCTTGCTCAAGAAGAAAAAAAGCTTCGAGTGGACTACGAAGTGCAAATATGCCTAAGGGAAATTAAAAAGGTATCTCTCAAGCCCGCCTTTGCTCCATACCCCGAAAGAGGACAAAACGCTATACTTGTACTTAGCCGTGTCCGAGGTAATGGTAAGTGGCGTGTTGGTTCAGAAGAACACGGTACGCAATTCCCTGTCTACTACGTAAGTCGGACCTTGGGGGATGCTAAAACCAGATATCCACACTTAGAAAAATTAGCTCTTGCATTAATAAGTGCATCTCGAAAATTGAAGCCTTATTTTCACTGCCATCATATATGTGTTTTAACAACATATCCTCTTCAAAACATCTTGCATAAGCCCGAATTATCGGGTCGATTGTCCATATGGGCCATTGAACTCGGAGGGTATTATATCGAGTATCAACCCCGAACAACTATCAAGTCCCAAATTTTGGCGGACTTCGTCGCCGACTTTACACCCGCCCTTATGACCGAGGTAGAGAAATAAATTTTACTAAAAACGGGCACATCATTAGAGGTATGGACCATATTCACTGACGGTGCCTCGAACATGAAAGGGTCCGGGCTCGGTATAGTTCTGAAACCACCTACAGGCGGCATGATTAGACAACCTATAAAAACTGCAAAGTTGACTAACAACGAAGCCGAGTATGAGGCTATGATTACAGGTCTCGAGTTGGCCAAAGGCCTCGGAGCAGAAGTCATCGAAGCAAAATGCGATTCCCTTATGGTAGTAAACCAAGTGAATGGGAGCTTCAAGGTTCGAGAAACAAAGGATCGAAAGATACTATAATAGAAGAACAAACCTCTGATACTTCAGAGTCGGGGACTTAGTCCTAAGGAAAGTCACCCTCAACACTCGAAAAAAATGAAAGGAAGCTAGGCCCGTGTTGGGAAGGACCGTACCGCATCCTCGGAGTGGTAGGCAAAGGGTCCTACAAACTTGGCACCATGGAAGGCGAGCAGCTACCGAGCAATTGGAACATATCGATGCTCAAACGCTATTATTGCTAAGGTATTACCCCTCCCTTTTCATTTGTGTTTCATACTAATTTCTTACAGGTGTTCAATAAGAGACATCGAAACACCCTCCAACTCGAAGACCTTGGGTTTTAAAGCATGCGTTGCGCTCTTTTTCCCTTCGATCGGGTTTTATCACAAAGGGGTTTTACAGGCAAGGTTTGTAACGAGGCAACATCTATATGCTACCTAAGGAGAACTCAACAAGTATTCAAGGCTTCTTCTCAGCCAACCTCGAATACTGGGGGCATCACCCTCGGAGGCCATCTCCTCGAAGGAATTAAGTTATGCCTAAAAGGGCCTCGACAGGAGGATATTGTATTGGGCCAAACGGTCACACATATATCAAGTAATCTAAGAAGCCTCTTTGCTTGTCAAAACACTTTATGCCTTAAAGAAGTTTACTGCTTTCACGCAAAACGGCCCAAGGGCAAAAAATCCTCGAGCACTCGGGGACTGCCATCGGCAGTCATCTCATCGAGCCATCAAAACTCGAATCTATAAGACCTCGATGAGGTAACTTCGAGCTTGTAAGCCCTCGGCAAGGCAACATAAAATCTGTAAGACCTCGACGAGGCATGCCCAAATATATAAGACCTCAATGAGGCATCATCAAATTCATAAGCCCTCAATGAGGCAACATCGAATCCGTAAGACCTCAATGAGGCAATACCAAGTTTATAAGACCTCAACAAGGCATACTTAAACTCATAAGACCTTCAAAAAACATAACCCTGACATTAAGGCCAAGGCTATATATTCGAACTTGTAAGACCCCTAAAAAGGCATACCCTCGATATAGACGACGAGGTTATCTCACCCGGGGACTAAAAGGTTACGGCCTAACATAAAGACTACGGTCGTCTTAAAAGGATCCAGCCAAATTAACACGGCTCGGAGACGTCCAACTTCTGCCATAAAATTACAGGCCTTCAAATACCTCGAAAAGAACCGGTTAATCAGGATGCCCTCGGCATAAACATAGGAGCTTCTATCATATGAGCCCCAAGCAACAAAAAGGCTTCTAAACAATCAGCCTTCGATGAAAAGGCCTCGAAACAATTAGACTTTGATAAAATGGCTTTGAAAAATCAGCCCCCGAATCAACCTCCCGAGCTACTCGATTGTCGTCATATATCGACTCATAATCGAGGTTCTTGTTTGAGCCGTCGAAGAGTCGGACGAACACAAAACTGCAAAAGTCTTTAGCCAAAATGAGGGAAACACTACAACCAATATTAGAGGCCGCATCCACCCAATCTTAAAAGAGCCTAAGGGCCAATGCGTAAGAGCCTAAGGGCCAGCCTGAAGAGCCTAAGGGCCAATGCGTAAGAGCCTAAGGTCCAGCCTAAAGAGCCTAATAGCCGATATGTATAGAGCCTGATGGCCAAATCAAACAACAGCCTAAGAGGCAGTGCCTTGAAACCTCAGGGTCGATAGCCCCGAGCCAAACTTAACTCGAGGACTGAACCCTAAACGGTCAGCTAATATCGATCATTCATCGAGCACGAAAACCCAAGGTTTTTTTTATTATATGTCTGACACATCGGATTGGTTATCGACAAGCATCGAGGTTTATTCCAAAAGGAAAAGGAAGACAAGAAATGACGAAAAACGAAGATCCTTATATATATATGTGATGAAGCTTCACAGAGGCATGTTTGCAACGCTCACTCTTGGGCTTACACAAAAAGGGAACAAACAAAAACCTAATCTACCACAGGGGTTGTGCCTTCAACGGCCTCCTCGGAGGTTGTGCCTTCAACAGCCAGGCCCTCAGCCCCCGGAGCTTCAACAGCCTCCTCCCTGACTTCACCTTCATCGCCATCATCCTCCGAGCCGCTGGTCGAATCACTAGTTGAACCATCCTCGGAAGAGAACAGAGCTGCCGATCTTTCCTCTAGGGCCTTCACCCTCTCAATATCAACAGATAAGTCTATGCCCCATGCATGTACATCCTCGAGAGCCTGCCTCCGATATCTTAATCGAGCATGCTCCAGGGCTCGGGTCAGTTTAAGCTCGGCCTCCTCGGATACTTTCCTGGCTTGAGCATTTGCAGCAACAACATCCTCTTTGTTTGAGGATATGAGTGCATTTGCTTCGGACTTGGCTACAGATAGCGCGGCGGCCGTTTCAGCATGGAGATTCTTGTACTTAATTATTACTCTCCGCCCTTGCATCCCGAAGGTGATGCTCAACCGAGGTCAACTTCCCCTGGAGGGTATCTCTCTCGGAGGCTATTTTGTCCACACGCTGCTAAGCTGCAAAAATCAACCCTCAAAGGTATTAAATGCTAAGGTCGGACAAACACGTAAATCAAAATATGCTCTCGAGACACCGTCTCCAAACGAGCCCGAAGATCATGTAGTTCTTCCTCCCTTTTGGTAAAAATAACTCTAAGCTCGACAACCTCTAATGAAAGCCTCCTACACTCTTACTCGTAATGGGTCACTCAGCTCGGGACTTGGCAGAGGCCTAGTTGTAAAGCACTATAGTCTGAAAGCATAAAAGAACAAAATTAGGAAGATAAGGATCAGAGCCCAGAGCATATTCGGCGAAAGATTACCTGTTTGCAGAGCCTCTCGGCTTCCTCCAAAATAACCGAGGAGTTAAGCTCAGGGTTTCTCTCGACCCTAGTGAAAAGCCATTCAAACATGTCCTTCTCCCCGAGGGACGCCCCAGCATCAGAAGTCTCTATATTATGGGCATCCTGTATCTCCCTCGGAGAGGGTGTCGGGCCCGACGGAGAATCACTTACTTCAATAACCCCGTCTGAATAGATCGGGGCCTTCTCTTGCCTCTAGGGAGCTTCGGAACTGGGCTCTCCGAGCTCATCTACCGAATGCCCCTCGGTTGGGGGAATATTTTGGCAGTCAACCGGCTCAGGGACATCATCCGACCCACCCTCGAGCGCCTCTTCGGCTGAAGTGGGACAACATCAACAACTTCTGGTTTAGAAACCTTCGTCTCAACAACCATCGGTTCAACAATATCCGAAGCAATCATGATCCCCCTTCCCACGGGTGCTAGTGAGGAATCATTGTTCTCCTCGTCCTCAGCTCGGGGGATCTTTAATACTTCTTGAGTTAAGACCGCTGAATCAGCCTTAGGTTTTTTTGCTTCAGCCTTCTCCGGCTTCGAGGACTCAGCCGGAGATTTCCTCTTTCTCTTTTTCTCTTTGCTGGGTTTTTGGGTATCTGCTTCCCAGGAGGTGCTTCTCTCATCAAATAGGCCTCTCCTAGACCTGCACAAACACCAAACATAAACGCAAGAAATGAGGATACATTCGGGGGGTCTCTCTTCTAAGGAGCTCAAATAAGGCAGGAGTAAAAACGCACCATGATTTTTAGCTTTCAATCTAGCATTGGCCAGGTCGCGCCATACACGCTCGGCATAGGGGCATGTCGAATCGAGCTGGCCAACCCAGCCCGATAGGTCTTTAACCGCATCGGGATATCGCGCGATAGCTGCATCATCGAAAGAAGTTAGTTCGTGGGGAAGTTGATCCAAAGGAAAGAGAAAATACTTAATTAACGTAATTCACTTATGTTTCGTGTTCCATTCTTCAGGGAATGACATCTTCTCCACAGGAATCAGATCTGAGGTCTTAACTCGGACAAAGCGGCTCATCCACCCTCTGCCCCTGACTTTGTCGGTGCAAGCAAAGAGAACCTTCGAGGCCCCACGTTGAAGTTTAATCAGACCGCCCCGGTGAAGTCGGGGACTGTACATTCTAATCAGGTGGTCGATGGTAAAAGGCATCCCTTTGACCATGTTTGCAAAGTGACTAATCATATAAACAATGCGCCAAAATGATGGATGTATTTGGCCGAGCGTCATATGATACTGCCCTCAAAAGTCAAGGATCATAGGGTCTATCGATGGCGAGGATGGCTCCACCGGGCCTAGGGTAAATGGATAGGTGTATACAGTAAGAAAGTCGGCTTTATGTATCGTTATATCTTCCTCCCAAGAAGGAATCTCCACCTGCACCGCCTCTCCCCAGGGACAATCAACTTTCACCTTCCCGATGTCGGTTATCAAGCTAACATATCGGGACATGGGTTCGCACCGCTCCGGTTTCGAAGAAGGCTTGTTTACCTTGAAATCAGAGGATGTTTCACAGGGTCCGGGGATGCACTCCTCGAGACGAGGAGGTACTATGCCTTTCCCTTAGACGAGCGTGAAGACGAAGAGGCTTTATCGTCCTGGGGAACAATTTTAGAAGTCTTCTCCATTCTTGTTGAAAGGTTTCAGAGGAAAAGAGGAAAACTGATTGGGAGAAGAACACAAGAAAGAAGTAAGAAAAGTTTTGCGAAGGTTTGAAGATGTGATGAAAAATAAGGGGCAAAAGAAGGAGTATTTATAGGGGCCAGTCGTGCACGTTAGGGAAAGCCAAGAGACAGCCAACCGCCGTAATCAATTCGAGGCTTTTAAGGTTGTGCGAACGTGACTTTTGAGCAACTGTCTGTCACATCATTCGCTTACTTGACATAACAGACGTAATGATTGAAGCATTGAAGGGTTGGATAATTCAAAACGTTCCTTGTCTTTTCATTCCAAGGAACGCGGAGACTATCTGCATACGGCCAAAATAGGAGAGTCCAATTTTGAGGCCACTGCAGCATTCCGCGCCCCGCCTCGAGAGGCTTGGAGCAGAGTTCGAAGCTTGACCCCGAGGTGCATCCATCGAAGGAGTATATCGAAGGTTCCCTGTGCCCGACCTCGAAGCAGTATAAATCGATGATCGTCAGGGAAAGGCGAGAAATTCCCAAGAACACGTGGTTAGAGTTGACCAAGTCTGCAAGAATAGTACAAGTCCGTACTAAGCCATTAAATAACTGTACCAATGGCATTACCTTGTCATAATTGTACATGTACTATGTTGGGATTTCTCCCTCCTATATAAAAGGGGGCCCTTGTCATATTTGTAACCGACATGAACATTCAATACAACAAGAACATTCTCTGCCTTCTTACCTAAACATGCTCAACAATTGTTCCATTGGTTTATTGCTTTCATTTATTGTGTTCATTAATTGTTCTTCATTTACTGCTCATTATTCATCATAAAGAGCCATCCTCGAGGCCCTTAATATCACTGTATCTTCATCGACTGCTCATCACCGAGAGTCCCAATTCGACCTTGAGGCCCGGTTCCAATGAGCTCGAGGCCTGGCTTAGCAACTACTTGGTTTGCATATCACTACTTTCCTTTACTCTCATCTCACTTTTCTTACTCACACTTAGCATCTATTGCTTAAAAACTAGTATTAAAATAAATCACATATTTTTAGAAACAAAATCAAATATAATTGTCGTTACCATACAAGGTAAACGTTTATGCTACATATAAATTATTTGTCACTTAACAATGGTTAGGTGATATACATCTGCATTTTAGTTTGTGACTTTCATTATTTTGTTTGATACCATTTGGACATAAGAAAATTTTCACTTATTTGTGGAAAAAAATTTACTTTTTCTCGAAATCAGAGTTTGGCTATAAAATTTTAAATTTTCACGTGAAGATGTTTTGGAATTTTTCGAAAATTTGAAAAACTTTAAAGAACTGTTTTTCAAAATTGTCACTCAAATCACTCACAAAACTTCAAAAACAACCCTAAATAATATTCATGTCCAAACACAACTCTAATTTTCAAATACCATTCCCATGAATTTTTTTTTCATTTTTTTTTTTAAAAATTTACAATTCTTATGTCCAAACGTCCACTTGGTATGAATAATTTACTCTTTTTTCTGCACAATGTTTTTCTAGATATTTGCTCTCCTTGTAGATAACTAAATAAATAAATACTGTAGTGACCACAAGAATCATGCTATGTACAGTCACCGTCGATTGTCCCCATCTGCCGCCGGTGGTTTGACACTTGAGAGATGGGCTTTTCTTTGTGGGGTTTGGAGGGCGGGGGGTAGGTAAGGGATGGTCTGCTTTGAAGGAAGACGTCTTATCCTAGCTAGTCTCAGTGAAATGAATGCAGTGTCAAATCCTTATTTTTAGTTTGACTTTCATTTACGCTACGCCGTCCTATTTGTATATTCTATATTTGACTCGACACTACTATTAATAAGTGCTTTCAATTTTTTTCCCAATTATTTAAGAGCTCTTGCTTGATGAATAAATATATCTAACAGCTTTTTAAAGACCTGTAAAGAGTATCATGTGCAATACTATTTACTCCTTTCATTTCATGTGATGATGATATTTGACCATAATTTTTAACCGAAGTACAAAATTTATTACTTGACGTATTTAGTGTTTCGACTTTGGAGTCCCTAAATCCGCTTACTTTAGTTCCCAAAATATTTGTTGATATATGAAGCTACTCCTTCCCACATAAACGTAGAGACCATACACTAGAATAGCCGAAAGGACAAACTAAAAAGAGAGATTGCCAAATAGCACAACTTTATCTAAAGTTGTCACCACCTTTTATTTGGACACCTCGCTAAGACTTTCTCATTAGACACTAACGTCCACCGAAACATACCCATTAGACACACACTGCTTGGCATAAATGTGTGTCTCGTACACTCTTTTGAGAGTGTGATTAACAAAACTTAATGCTGAAATGGGTCCCAATAGCAGTGGCAATATTAAAAAAAAAAAAAAGACAATCTTTTTTAAGATTTTCTTTTTTTCTCCCTCTTCTTTCTTTCCTGCCGCTGCCACCACCTGCCTACCTCCACCATCATCATAGCCACTATCTATCTCCACAACCTCCATCACCACCTCCACCATCATCATATCTAAACTGCCTGCTCACTGGCAATATATGGCTTGATCTATCTGTGGAGGAATTTGCTTGATCTCTGTTCCTAGTTCTTGTTCAATTCTGTACCTGCCAGATACAATCAATATCATAAGAACCGACACATAAACTAAATGTCCTTCTATCATTAAAAAGAATGAACTTTATGCATACAGATTGAAGCGATCTTCATAAGTAATCAGGTTAACAGCTAAACCAAGGTGTCCGAATCTCCCTGACCGCCCCACCTGCAAAAACAATTATCAAATGAGGAAACAACACAAACAGATAGATAAGTTGATTAGCAAGACAAAGATCTGTAGCACATACCCTGTGCAAATACGTTTCTGAGTTCTTAGGGAAATCAAAATTGATAACAACGTTGACTGCTTGAATATCTATTCCTCTAGTAAACAAATCTGCAACCATCATGAAAGAGCAGTGTTAATCAATCAACATATTAGACACTTCCCACAGGAACACATACGGATCCTGTAACAAAAAACTCTCAATGAGATTTAGGCATGCATCATGAAAGATCAAGTCAAGATTCACCATCTAAGAACAATGTGTGTGTGTGTGTTTGGGTTGGGGGGGGGGGGGG
>ML280860.1:67646-153704 GCA_005239495.1 Nicotiana undulata
CCCCCCCCCCCCCCCAAAAAAAAAAATCGACTAAAAGAGGTGGGAATTACACCCTATTATCACTGACTAAAAAGAGGCAACTCCATTTAGCACCATTTTGGTCAGATAATAAGTGCATGCAATCTGACGCAAGAAAGGTGCACTTGCAACCCAATGAGTTACACCACAATATACCAGGCGTCAAAAAGTTCTCATGATATTTGTCTGCATGAGAACATATTATGAAGAGAATACTGAATAATAAGCTGCACTTTTTACCGAATTATTATGTATTTAGAAGTACTAATCCCTAAATAAGGATGAATCGAAATATCCATATTGAACATCTGGACACATTAACAAGAATTAATAAGGAGCATATTCACCAATCACTAAGCCACATTAACAGCAGAAAAGCATAGCAAGTATGAGTATGAGCAGTGTCAAGCAGATGCATTAACCATACCAGTACAAACAAGGTTCCTGCAGGCACCATTGCGGAAGTCATGAAACACCCTGTTCCTATGATCTTGAAGCATCTTGGCATGAATGTAGAAGCATGAATAGCCCAGCTCAGTAATCTTCTTGGCAAGAAATTCCACTCGATTTACAGAGTTGCAAAAAATAATTGATTGGTTAATTTGAAGCTGCATCCAACAAAGAACCAGATAGAAACAGGTTAGCATGTGCACGTTGAGCTATTTAACACCGTTGTATAACCAGGACTAACCTTTGAGAAGAGAGTGTTAAGGCAGTGAATCTTCTGTCTTTCTTCAACAAAAGCATAAAATTGTGTTATACCCTTGAGTGTAAGTTCATCCATGAGGTTGATAACATAGGGCTTGTTTAAATATCTATCTTTAAAGTCCTTGACAGTAACAGGGAATGTAGCAGAAAACATCAAGATCTGGCGATTTGCAGGTATGAAACGGATCAGATGTACAATGGAAGGTTGGAATTCTGGTGAGAGAAGCTTATCAGCCTGAAGGAGAAAAGTAGACACAGTTAGAATTTATAATCACGTACGGTGTCTTCCCAGAAAGGAGAATAAGAGGGTGAGAAGGGCAAGCAGAAAACAATTTATCCAATTCAAATGAAGTCATAATGTTAGAGAAGGCTGCTACAGAATATTTTGTTCTCAAACTATAAATAAAATTGCATCTAGACTTTGTAGGTTATAACTTTAGCATTCTAAATGTCAGCTCTCTCAAGAAGCAAAATTGGGCAATAATCGTCTGATTTACTTACTCAAGAAAGGATTACCTCATCCATTATAAGCATGGAGCAATCCTTCAAAATGCACACGCCCTTTTTTGCAAGGTCAAGAATTCTTCCAGGAGTTCCGACAAGTAAATGAACTGGCTGATACAGTCTCATAATGTCATCCTTTAAGCTAGTCCCTCCAGTGGTAACCATGACTTGAATTTTTAAGTGCTTCCCCAATTCTTTACAAACCTGAGATGTTTGGAGGGCCAATTCTCGAGTTGGGACAAGAATAACAGCTGCATATAAGCGAACCAAACAACAGTCAGAAATGAAACTAAAACAGAGTGATCTAATTGCGCATCTAGGGTAAATACTACACCATATTTTCCTCTTCATTTGCAGGGATGCTAAATCTATGGTAGGACCAATTATAAGCTCTATCATTAGCCCACCGTATCAAACATAGCTTGCTCGTGACCAAAATAAAAAGCAAGATACTCACAGCACATTACTTCATGTAAAGCAAAGAAATGTAGCAACATAGACTATATATGATAGGAAAATGCTAGCAACATATGCTTCTAAGTTCAAACATTCTATGGCAGGTCAAAATTGACAATACAATCTTGTCATTACACTTCTAACTCTACGTGATATAGTTGCTTTATTAATGAGGCCATGGAATGGGCCCCCGTCGAAATCTGGAAATGGCTTACATTAACTCAGAACTCTGAATGAGCCAAGAAAATTGATAGAAGGCCTGAACTTAGCTCACCAGTAAATAAGCCAACCCAAGCTTAAGCTCCGAACTGTTAAGAAGCAACATAAAATTGGACTCAACTAGATTAAATTCAAGCCAACTTCATACTGAAAAAGAATTGTTTGCGAGAGCCTTATTCATTTACTTTTTGGGAACAAGTATTTTACAAGCATGGGCTTGGATTTAAGTTCAAAACATTTTGATTTGGAATGGAGATGTCTTTTTGGATATGGGAATTTAAATTCAAAATATTTATTTGCAAGAGCCAATACTTCCAGAACTTATTGTATTACTTGATATTTTCTTAATTATTACGCCTCTGCAATAATAAATGAAATGCAATAAGCTCCATGGATTTAATCCAAAAAGAATTTTGTTTTAGGTGATTAAAATGTGATATGGAGATACGAAAACCATTACATTACAATTCCTGTAAGAAGAAAAATGGGAATCCACTTGAGGGCGGTGTCGTTAAAGGGTCATCTGAGGCACGCTTAAGTCCTAAAGCTCAGCTAAAGACAGGTTGTGGCTTCACCTTGCTTAAGTACCACTGCAGGCTCTAAGGAGATAAAGCATGCACCTTATTCCCTTAGCTCTGTCTCACAGAGAATAGAAACAGAGAACACATATAGCTGGTAGACTAAGACATGAATTGTTAAGAAATGTTACGAATGTATTCTTTGTGATTTGGATAGAAAAAGGGCAGCCCCGTGCACGCACTTTCACACAAGGTCCGGAGAAGAGCCCCACATGGATAAGAAAATAAAATTTTAGCATAAAAACTAGCTCCAAAAAATATAAAACTAGATCTTTTCATCTAAAAGCAGAAATTTAAGATGGTTTCTATTTTCTAACCTATATTGATATAGTTTCTTACTTTACAAATTTCGCTTTACCTATATTGATGCATTACACTTTTTTAAAAAAAAATTCTCTTCATGTGCTTTTCTTTGTTAAAGCCCACACTATAGATCCGCTTTCGCTTAAAGCCCCAACAGACTTTGGCTTCTTTTTTTTTTTAACTTTTGACTACTCTACTTGAATTCAGGCCCAACTCAACTACTTCAGCAAAGGATATGCCAGATTATGCAAGCTTTACTAGCAACTCAATCAATGCTCAACACCAACTTGTATGTAAAGCTTAGTTTACTTGCAGCCCTAGAGGCACTAGGGAGTTCACAATATAACTATAAGATTCCTAGATAAGAACCTTGAATTGCATTCTTGTCTTGATCAATTTTCTCTAAAGCAGGAATGCAGAAGGCAGCAGTCTTCCCAGTTCCATTTTTGGCCCTAGCCAAAATGTCACTTCCAGTTAGAGCAATTGGAATGCTTTCCTCTTGGATCGGAGATGGTCTCTCAAAGCCCTTTTCATAAATTCCCATAAGCAGTTCACGCTTAAGAAAGTAGTCTTCAAACTCATTTCCCTTGGTTGCTGTCACATCCTGCAAGGAAAAGTAGCAGCGAAACAATCAGTAATGCAAATCCAAAGCAGAGGAGGATATAAGCAGAAGCTCATATGTCATTCGTGGATGCAGAACAACCAGAAATTACCTCCTAAACAACATTACATCATCACAGAATTTTCCTAGAGCCAAAAGAAAAAAGTCAGGGATAAAAAACACACCAAGTAAGACAGAATGAGAACCCAGTACTCAGTGAGTAAAATATCATAACTTAGATGTTATTATATTGTGCATAACTTAGTGTTAAAACACGCAAAAGACTATAAATTTGGACTTACAACGCTATGCTACACATCATATGAATAGTCTCGCACTCTTCTAGCACTTGTGTGAATAATATGAAGGCTGTTAAAACATGTAGAAGATTAGAAATGTAGACTTACAAATCCATGCTACATATCATATGAATAGCGCCAGACTCTTCTAGCAATTGTGTGACTAATATGACATCTTTCCGCTGCTCTACATAAGCAATTTGTTTTTGCTTTACAGCTAACTGTCAGATCCCACTCTCCTAATGGGTTAAATTAGGAACAAGAGCATTTATGTGGCCCTCAAGTGCACAACTACAGACTTAGATCAATAATAACGTGGGTGAGGAAGGCCAAAGAGGGGAAAATGACAAAATATAAGCTGAACTGCCATAACTAAGGGAAAATCTCAGCAGGAGAAATATCACTGCCTTTGTCCCAAAAAGATAGCCTACTTTCTTCTTTAATCCATCACAATGGTGATCATTTAAAGGAAATCTTTTACCCACTTTATATAACACCAAAAATTCCTCTGGTACTCTCTACTTATTTTCAATAAGGTTTTGCATTGTATTAAAAAACAAATAAACTCGAACAACTCCAGATAGAGGATCTGTTATAGTCCTCATTTAGATGTAACATTTGTTTTCTGGATTCTCAAAAATAAAACAACTCAAGGGCTGAAATTGATAGATATTTCTGCTATTTAGGCAATTATCTGCAAGCATTCCATGACAAAATTTCATAAGTCAAGCTAATAGTTTAGGAGATGCTCGTCGGACACCTCATTTCTTACCGCATTTACTTATGATTCAAGTCTTCAGCAACAATTGATCAATGAAACTGCTTATGGCAGATGGGAAACCGCTAGGTGTATGAGACAGATAGATGAAAATTGACATTGGGAAGAAAGAGAACAAACATGGTCACAAACATGTTGTCACAAAGAGAATACAATATATTGAACTTCATCAAAAGAGAACGGTTTCCAATTTACCTCCGTTCTGTATCGAGTATCAGGTGGTGGTATCTTCAACCTAGCCTTCCAATCTTGTGAACTGAATAAAGGGAAAAAGAGAAGAAAGGGATTTGATTTATCATTATCCCAGCTGTGGTTTGAAATAAAATGAAATAATTCACACTCGTCACTCATTATACATGAAAATCAAAAACGTCCTAAATCTGTCAACTTCAAAAATGATAAGCCAATGAAACTTTTTGGGAGAACAAACATCCTCCATTGATATATTGTTTGCAGTTAATAAGAGAAATCATCCTTTCTTTCCTTCAGTATTTCTCATATGGATGCAAAAGTCTCTTCCAAATTGCAGGCGTTTGTTGGTACCTGGCTCCCTGACCCTTAAAAGTTCCAATCAAAGAGACTTGAGTAAGATGATAAACTACCCAAGGCTCTGCCCCCTGGCATTCACATTGTTGCAGTCATCATAATGAGACTCACAACCATCTCTTTAAGCATAGTCTTACAGAGTCATTCTTGGGAAAATCTGGTTTCACAAAATGCTAGGACATGTTGTTAGCAGTTGAAGGCCTGATCTATCAAGGAAAAAAAAAATTGGGTGTCTGGACAATTGTCTCAAAATGCTTCGATTTGGTCTATGTGGACGACAACATATACAAGATACTTTTTAGGGCCACGACAAACCAACAAAATTCGTCTAGGAGGAAGTAGTTTCTAGCAAACCTATTGCTAGGCATGTAATACGAGAGATCGGATCGAACTGGTATCACTGCATGTAGGAAAATTAGACTCGCCAATATCTTGCATATCCAAAAATTGCCTCCTCACAAATAAGCTTTATATCCTAAAGTTCTCAACCAATAAAGCAAGTTAATGCTGTGATTACTATGAGATTTGTGATGTGCTTAGTTTTGTTGAGAAACCAAAACACTGAATACTCTAGCTAGAGCACAGTCATATTCATGGTCAAAGCTTATTACAACCTGAAAATAAAATGCTCAAACTTACCTACTATACTGGGAAAAGATATCAGGCCCAACCACAGTTTATGTTGGTACATAGAGAGTCACGCACATACACGTGATATTGAGGTCACAAGCTCTGATCCTCAAACACAGATCAGCTTTGACTCGAGCAATCTAAGGAAATGACTAGCATGCATCCAACCAAAAACCTAGTAAAAAGTCGATTACACACTCTTAACATAGTCCTACTAATTTATAATCTAATTCTTTCCATCCATCAACAAGTTCCCTATATTCTGGCCCCACATGATGACTCAAACTAGTTTAGATGAAAAAGCAATTCAGAAAATAAGCTGGCTAGCCTTAAGACCATGACCTGCAACACTCAAAACATCAATTTGTTCACTTACCACATTTGTAGTTTGTACAAACAAAAATCTCTAATTCAGTGCAACGTACCAATCATACCATGCAGTAATCAAAAAAAATTCCTGCCTCGATCCCAAACAAGTTGAGGTGTAAATAAGTGAATCCTCTAATTCATTAGAATACTCAATAATTTGAGTTTTAAGACAAATTAATGGTGAACTATAAATTATCTAAATCTCACACGTATTCATATATTCTATGCACAAGAAAATGAAAATAAACCCTACCTCTGGTCAACGGCTTCGGACTGTACAGTCTTTTCAACCTCGTCAACGGTAGAATCAGCAAATGGCAACTGATTCCTTCTGAGCCACTGCTGTGTTTGCTGGCTCTGAAAATGCTGCTGCTGCTGCTGATAGGGCGCAGGACCTCTCTGTATATACTGCTGAGGGTTTCTAGGTTGAGAATTAGGGCTAGTATTTGGATGCATACTCCCGTTGCCGCCACCTCCACGGCCCATTCCCGGCGGTTGAAATCTTGCACTCTGGTTCATCACTAATTAGGTATCTCCAAATACTAAAGAAATGATCCAATTGAAACACGCAACAAGTATGCACAAAAAAGTTCCTTGCTTAATTTCTGATTGAACATCGGTGACAAAAGTACGATCTCCGACAACTTACGGCGATTATACGTGCGTTCTCCGGTGAAAGAGTATAACGAAAATTCCGCAAAAAATTCGAGGAAAATCCGAAGCAGAAGAAAATGAAGAAGGACAAGCGGTTTAGGGCGTTGAGAGAGATTTGTTAAAAACTAAAAATTAGAGAGGAATGAATGTATTTATGTAGCTTTTTGTGAAGCGGTTTAGGGCGCTCTTAATTTAAATAATTAAATATAGTCGAAACTTTATTATTAGGGAGAGCGATAGAAATATAGTAACACTTTTTGACTAATAAAAATTTTAGAAAAAAAACTCATGTTTTTAAAGCATGTTACTCATTTTGCCACAAATTCTGAAGGATTATCACAAAATTTAGTATTGTGACGGGAAATTTTGGTAATCAATCGTAATAGTTGTTGCTTCAAATTTTAGTGCTTCAAAATTCTGGCAAGTATATTCTAAAATTTTAATACGGGATTATTTTCCCAAAATTTTTCTTAGGAAATTAAAATATAAATAATGATGGAGCTTTTTTATTGTTTTACTACTAGTTCCAAGCACGTGTATCGTTGTATCCTACACCAATTAAAAGATTAGTACCCACAAAAAAAAGGTAAATATGTAAACCTTAATTACTAAAACAATATATTAAGCTTCAAGAAAAGATTGGTAGCAACATGATTAGATCCACATATATTAAGGACAAATATAACACAAACTATTTACCACTCTTGCTAGTGACTTAGTTAGAGGGATAAATTTCAAGTTCATAAAACTCTACACTTAACTTAAAATAAGTTATAGCGATTTGTCTTAACTTAAAAATAATACAACGAATCTCAAATAAACATCAATATGGAAAAATCTATTTATATAGAATAGAAGAAGCAAAAACACTACAATAAAACAAGCGTCTTAACCACAAAACGCCAAGTGGCATTGTTAAGACAAATTAAACTAATTTCTAACTTTTTTTTTGAATTTTAAATTTTAAATTAATAAACATAGATATTTATAAATAAAAATAAAAATACAAAAAATATTCTACTCATTCAAATTGGAGTTTTAAAAGTATTTTACAATTAAAAAACAAAAACAATAAAACTACCAATTCAAATTAGAGTATAATTTCTTCCTAATATAGTAGTAGTAGTATGTGTGTGTATAAATATATGGGAGTATTTATTATACTAAATTGGTAATTTATTAATAACTCATATGTCAACTTAACAATATTAAGTCATGGATAATACAATTAGATAACCAAAAAACAAATATATATATATATATATATATATATATATATATATATATATATTTGATGGGTTATAAAAATTAATTAAGAGAATTAAAGAAGAGGAAGAGTTGGAGGCCCAATTAATGGATTGTATTAAAGAAGTAATTACTGAGATATTAGACAAAGATGAAAAAAGTAACGATTGAATTCTTCATAATATTGCATATATAATAATATAATAATAAATAAATAAATTATTAAGTAGAGGGTAATTTAATCTTTCAACTTTTGAAGAATATTTTAGTAAAATAACTTAACCTGAAAGTCTTTATACTTATAATATAATATATGGTATGATAATTAGGTTTAATATTCATTGCAGACACATCTTGTTATTGTGTGCTAGAGTTGTATAAATTTGATTTAAACAGTCACACATATAAATTACTTTAGAACCTTTTTGCCAAGCTGAAACAAAAAAGTATATTTTTTAATCAAAAAACTAATTGTTTTGAAATTTTGATGTGTTTGGCCAAAATGTAGAAGTGCTTTGGAGTAACAGCATAAGCAATTTTTAATGCTTTTAGGAAAACTACAAATTTTTAGCTTCTTTTAAGAAGCAAAAATGGATGTAGAAAATTAATTTTTTTATTTTTCTTGTAACCCTGTTGGCTATTCAGAGGTTCAAGAGTTTGGCTACTGTCTTCAGCAAGCAGGACTAACAGAATTGTCATGGGAGGGAGAGTATTACAACAATAATAATAAAAACGATTGAATCTAACACCGCCCCAAACATCTGGAGTCAACTGTCATGAGCATCTAAAGGAGTAAATACACTGTACGATAATACGACTTTGCCAATACAAGTTCAGAAAGTACGAGAAATCTATAAACTGGGAAAGGAAAAAGGCACGATGTGGACGCCAAACAACTACCTCTATCCTCGAACAAGCTCCAAAGCAAGAGGGAAGTCAACTAGCGCTCTGGCCCGGTACCTGAATCTGCACACAAGGTGCAGGGAGTAACGTGAGTACGTCAACTCAGTAAGTAACAACCGTAACTAGAGACTTGAGTGCAATGACGAGCATTTGAACTTTATAATTTCATAAAAGTAAGTGCCAATGAAGGTAAATAAATCAAGTCAAAAGTCTAAATCTGCCAAATACTTCACAAACTCCAGTTTTTTCATTTAAACTTGCATAAAACATTAATTCAATATTTATTAAAGAGACTCAATGTAAAGAAGAGTGAAAAACAACGATTTTACAATATAATAGCCTCTCAGGCACAGTGTCACTCGTAAATAAGGTCTCTTAGTCACTCGTGACTCCACTATCATAAGTCAAGGCTCACACACGGCACTCTCACTCAACAGGTACCATGTATACATATAACTGTTGCGGCGTGCAGTCCGATCCAAATCATAGTCGACTGCGCTTACTGGGGGTGTACAAACTCCTGGAGGGGCTCCTACATCCCAAGCGCTATATCGATGTGGCGTGCAGCCCGATCCAATATGTATATTGTTGCGGCGTGGAGCCCGATCCAATATATATATATATCGTTGCAGCGTGCAGCTCGATCCATAACTATCCTCACGAACTCGGCTCTCGGTCTCACTCAGTCATCCTCACAAGGCACTCGGGCAACTCATCACAACTCACGGGACTTAGTCCAAAATACCTCTTAGTATTCTAAAACAGAGTGATACTAGTGACAACAGCAACAAGTATAAAGCATGATTGAGTTCATAAATATTCTATCAAAAATAGTGTGAGAATAGTGGAAAAATACCCCTGAGGGTTTAAACATGTTGGCACAAGGCCCCAAACATGGCATACAGCCCATAATGAAGTATAAATCTCTAAAATACAGGATATTATATGATTTCAAATCAAACACGCGGCTTAATAGTCGCTACGGGACGGACCAAGTCACAATCCCTATCGGTGCACGCCCACACGCTCGTCACCTAGCATGTGCATCACCTCATTTATCAAAACAATATAAAATACTGGGGTTTCATACCCTCAGGTCTAGATTTACAATCGTTACTTACCTCAACCCGGCCCGAAAACTACTCCGCGGTGCTCTTGCCCCTCGAATAGGCCTCCGATCGCTCCAAATCTAACCAAAACCAGATCATTATCATCAATATATGCTAGGGAGATGAAACCCATTCGAAAATTATCAAAATTAAGCACAAAGCCCGAAATTGGTCAAATCTGACCCCCGAGCCCACGTCTCGAAATTCGATAAAACTCACAAAATTAGAATCCTTATCCTTCCACGAGTCTACCCATATAAAATACATCAAAATCCAGCCACAATTGGCCTTTCAATTCCTCAATTAAAGTCTCTAAATTCCCAAGCCCTAAAACCACAATTTAGGCACTAATTTCCATGAATTTCACCCTTAATCAGTCCAAAAATCACATAGAAACGAGTTTTAGGTTCACAAATCTTACCTCCACGAAGTTCTCTTGATTTCCTCCTTCAAAACCCTCTCTCAAAGCTCAATTCCGGATGAAAATATTGGTGAAATAACTCAAATTCGCGAAGGCTGGATATTTATACTTCCTGCCCAGTGAAACCGCACCTACGGTCATTTCTTCGCACCTGCGGTCCCAGGTGCGCACCTGCGGAAACCAACTTAAATCTAATTCTCGCACCTACGACTTCGCTGGTGCGGTCCAAATCTCGCACCTGCGGACTTCCCTCAACCTGGCCATTTCCGCACCTACGCGTGCTTTCTCGCACCTGCGGCTCCCCTTCCGCAGGTGCGGCCACACCAGCAAAACAGCACCAGCAACATTTATGTTGCATTTTCCAACTTCCAACTCCCCCATGGCTATCCGAAATCATCCCGAGCCCCTCGGGACCCCAACCAAAAATACAAACAAGTCATAAATGATCACTCGAACTTAGTCGAACCCTCGGAACACTCAAATAACATCGAAACACAAATTCGACTCATGATTCAAGCCTAAGAATCCTAAATCTTCCGAAAATCACCAACGATGTCGAAACTAACCAAAACACGTCCGAATGACCTGAAAATTTGCAGACACGTCCAAAATGACTCTATGGACCTGTTCACACTTCTGGAATTCCATTCTGACCCCGATAGCTAATTTTTCACTGCCTACCGGAAATCACCAAAACTCACTTTCGCCAATTCAAGCCTTTCCGGGCATCAAAACCACATTCCGAACACACTCCTCAGCCCCAAATCACCTAACCAAGCTATCTGAGCCGTAAAATCCACATTCCGAGGTCGTTTACCTGATAGTCAACTCCCGGATGACTTTTCTAACCATTAAGCAGTTTAAGAGACTAAGTGTCTCAATACTCACCACGACCACTCCGACCCTGAACCAACCGACTCCAACACATCATAAACAGGCTGAGCAGTACATGACAAAACAGAAACAGGGAAAACATGGTTTATCTCACGGAACGACCGGTGGGTCGTTACATTCTCCCTCTCTTAAACAAACGTTCGTCCTCGAACGGGTATAAAAACATACCTGGAGTCTCAAACAAGTGAAGATATCTGCTCCGCATCTCCCGCTCGGTCTTCCAAGTGCCTCCTCCACCGACTGTCCTCTCCACTGGACCTTCACTGAAGCTATATCCTTAGACCTCAACCTTCTGACCTGACGACCCAAAATAGCCAGTGGCTCCATCTCATAAGACATATCACCCTCAAGTTGAACCGTGCTGAAGTCTAAAACATGAGACGGGTCACCAACATACTTTCGGAGCATGGAAACATGAAATACCGGATGAACACTCGATAGGTTGGGCGGCAAAGCAAGTATATAAGCCACCTCTCCAACCCTCTGAAGCACCTCAAAAGGCCCAATGAACCGGGGACTCAATTTTCCCCTCTTTCCAAACCGAATAACACCCTTCATGGGTGATACCTTCAGCAACACCTTCTCCCCAACCATAAAAGACACATCCCGGACCTTTCGGTCCACATAAATCTTCTTCCTAGACTGCAGCGTGCGAAGCCGCTCCTGAATCAACTTCACCTTATCCAACGCATCCTGAACCAAGTATGTGCCCAATAGCCTGGCCTATCCCGACTCATACCAACCAACCGAAGATCTACACCTCCTACCATATAAAGCCTCATATGGAGCCATCTGGATAGTCGACTGATAATTATTATTGTATGCAAACTCCACGAGTGGCAGAAACGGGTCCCATGAACCCCCAAAATCAATGACACAAGCACGCAACATGTCCTCCAGAATCTGAATAGTACGCTCTAACTTCCTGTCGGTCTGAGGATGAAAGGTTATGCTCAACTCCACTTGAGTACCCAACTATCTCTGCACGGCCCTCTAGAACTGAGATGTAAACTGAGTACCTCTGTCAGAAATAATAGAAACTAGAACGCCATGCAACTGAACAATCTCCCGGATATAAATCTCAGCTAACCGCTCCGAAGAATATGTGGTACCAACAGGAATGAAGTGCATGGACTTGGTCAGCCGATCCACAATAACCCATATAACATCAACCTCCTCGAAGTCCTTGGAATCCCAACTACAAAGTTCATGGTGATCCGCTCCCACTTCCACTCCGGAATGTCTAACCTCTGGAGAAACCTACCTGGTCTATGGTGCTCATACTTAACCTGCTGACAGTTGAGACACCGAGCCACAAACTCAACAATATCCCTCTTCATCGTCCTCCACCAATAATGTTGTCTCATATCCTGGTACATCTTCGCGGCACCTGGATGAATGGAATACCGCGAGCTATGGGCCTCTGCTAGAATCAACTCTCGAAGCCCATCCACATTGGGCACACAAATACGACTCTGCATCCTCATAACCCCATCATCACCAATAACTACATCCCTGGCATCACCTCGACGGACCCTATCCTGAAGAACGAGAAAGTGTGGGTCATCATACTGGCGTGCTCGAATCTGGTCATAAAGAGAAGACCTGGAGGCTACCCGATCTAACACCCGGCGGGGCTCTGATAGATCCAATCTCACCAACTGACTCGCTAAGGCCTGAACTTCAAGTGCTAATGGTCTCTCTGCTGCTGGAAGATATGCTAGACTCCCAAAACTCTCTGCTCTGCGACTCAAGGCATCGCCCACTAAATTGGCCTTCCCCGGATGGTATATAATGGTGATATCATAGTCCTTGAGAAGATCCAACCATCTCCTCTGACGTAAATTTAGATCCTTCTGCTTAAGCAGATGCTGCAAACTACGGTGGTCAGTGAAAATCTCACAATGCGCCCCATACAAATAATGACGTCAAATCTTCAAGGCGTGGACAATGGATGCTAGCTCAAGATCATGCACTGGATAATTCTTCTCATGCACCTTTAACTGTGTAGACGCGTAGGCAATCACCCTAGCGTCTTGCATCAATACCGCTCCAAGGCCAACTCTCGAGGCATCACAGTAAACTGTTTAAGAACCTGAAGCCGTAGGCAAAACCAACATCGGAGTTGTAGTCACAGTTGACTTGAGCTTCTGAAAGCTCTCCTCACACTCCTCAGTCCACCTGAACGGAGCACCCTTCTGGGTAAGTCTGGTCATAGGTGCTGCAATAGACAAAAATTCCTCTACAAAACAGCGATAGTACCCTGCCAAACCAAGGAAACTGCGGATCTCGGTAGCTGATGACAGTCTAGGCCAACTCTGCACCGCCTCCACCTTCTTCGGATCTACCTTGATCCTATCACAAGACACCACATGGCCTAAGAATGCCACTGAATCAAGCCAGAATTCACACTTAGAAAATTTTGCATACAACCTCTTCTCCCTCAAGGTATGAAGCACAATCCTCAAATGCTGCTCATGATCCTCCCGAGATCGGGAATACACCAAGATATCGTCAATAAACACGATGATGAAGGAATCAAGATAAGGCCGGAACACACTGTGCATCAAGTGCATAAAGGTTGTTGGGGCATTGGTCAGCCCAAATGACATAACAAGAAACTCATAGTGACCATATTTGGTCCTGAAGGCAATCTTCGGGATGTCGGGCTCCCAGATCTTTAATCGATGATAGCCAGAATGCAAGTCAATCTTGGAAAATACCCTGGCACCCTGTAACTGATCAAACAAGTCATCTATGCAAGGCAAGGGATACATGTTCTTCACCGTAACCTTGTTCAACTGCCGATAATCAATACACATACGCATAGAACCATCCTTTTTCTTTACAAACAACACAAGCGCACCCCAAGGTGACACACTAGGACGAATGAACCCCTTATCTAGGATTTCCTGAAGCTGCTCTTTCTCAACTCCGCCGGTGCCATACGATACGATGGGATAGAAATAGGCTGAGTGTCTGGCACCAGATCAATACCAAAATCTTTATCCTTATCAGGTGGCGTGCCTGGCAGTTCTGCAGGAAACACGTCCGAAAAATCACGGACCACGGGAACAGAATCAATAGTGGGAGTCTCACCACTAACATCCCTCACAAAATCCAAATACTATAAACACCCCTTATCTACCATATGATGGGCCTTTAGGTAAGAAATCACCCTGCTAGGCACATAATCAATAGAACCTCTCCACTCAACCCTCAGAAATCCCGGCATAGCTAAGGTCACGGTCTTAGCGTGATAATCAAGAACAACATGACTCGAGGATAGCCAATTTATGCCCAATATCACATCAAAATCAACCATGCTAAGAAACAATAGGTCCACTCGGGTCTCCAGACCCCCAATAGATACCACACACGACCAATACACATGGTCCACAACAATAGTATCGCCCACCGGAGTCGACACATGAACAAATGTAACTAGAGACTCACGGGGCATATCCAGAAAATGGGCAAAATATGACGAAACATAGGAATATGTGGAACCAGGGTCAAATAAGGCCAGAGCATCTCGGTGACAGACTGAAATAATACCTGTGATCACGGCATCGGAGGCCATACCATCTGGCCTGGTTGGGAGTGCATAGATACGAGTTTGACCTCACCTGCTCGACCTCCCCATCTAAGGCAGCCTCTAGGTGCCTGACTCCCACCCCTAGCTGCCTGGGTGGGTGGTAAAGTAACTGGAGCCGAAGTCGAAGGCTGACTCCTCGACTGAGATGGACCTCCAAGAAGACGAGGACACTGTCTCCTCATGTGCTCGAACTCACCGCACTCATAACAACTCCCTGGTGCGGGAGACGGGGACTGAAGGGAACCCTTGTCACCAGGATAGACACTAGATGAACCATGCATAGAGGAACCCTGAACAGATGGTGTTGGAGATGAACTATGGGCTAGAAGAGCACTGAATAAAGAACGACCCGGATGAGAGCTGCGGGGACCCTGCCCCGATGATACACCACTATAAGCTGGGTGAACTGGCTGAGGAGGCCTAAATGAGCGGCCTCTACCATGCTGAAACCGCCCTCTGGAAAGGGAACCACTGAAACTACTAGATCCACGAGTCCTCTTGGCCTCCCTTTCCTCTCGCTCCTGACGGCGAGCTGACTCAATATCCCGAGCAATATAAACAAACTGCTCAAAATTAGCTCCTGATACCCTATCTCTAGTCATCAAAATACGAAGCTGATAAGCGAGTCCATCCACGAACCTCCTAATCCTCTCCCTCTCAGTAGGGACCAATTATGAAGCATGACGAGCTAGATCTTAAAACCGCATCTCATACTGCGTCACTGTCAACTCACCCTAGCGCAGCTGCTCAAACTGCCTACGATGCTCCTCTCTGTGAGACTGGAACATATTTCTCTGAGAAGATAGTGGAGAACTGCTACCAAGTAAGGGGTGCTGCACCAATGGGCCTACGCCTCTTATAAGACTCCCACCAAGTAAAAGCAGCCCTAGAAAACTGGAAAGTGGCAAAGGAGACCCCACTGGTCTCCAGTATCCATGCAGTATGAAGCATCCTCTAACACTTGTCCAAGAAACCCTGGGCATCCTCGCCCTCATCACCACTTAATGTCGGAGTCTAAAGTCTTCTGAATCTCTCCAACCTGCGCTGCTCGTCATCTGGCATGGCTGGAACCACAAAATCCTGAGCTGGAGTAACCGGCTGGGCTGGAGCTGCCCTCGGTGTCTGAAGTCCCTGAGTAACCTGCTCAGGTGTCCGGGCAGCTGGAGTCTGAGTGCCTCCCCTGGCCTGAGAAGTAGCGGCAGTAGTAGATACAACGACTGCCTGAGCAAGGCTGGTGAAGATAGTCAGAATCTGAGCTAGGGTCTCTTGAAGACCCGAAATAACAATGGGCATTGTCGGTGCCTGGGCCTATCCCGCTGGAATATCTGCAGCGGGAACCTGATCCTGAATAGTAGCCGGATCCAAGGGTACTGCCCCGGCTGATGCACGGGTTGCACCCCTACCTCTAACACGGCCCCGACCGCGTCCTCGACCTCTCGCTGGTTTGGCTAGTGTCTGGTCACCCTGATCGGTAACGCGTGTCCTCACCATCTGCGAAAGAATGAAACAACATAAGTTTAGATTTCCAGAATCAACAGATTCGCACGACATAATTCAAGAATGTGAGATTGTTCCTAATGGTTCTGTAGCCTCTCGAAGATAAGTACAGACTTCTCCGTACCGATCCGCAAGATTATACTAAACCTGCTCATGACCGTTCAGTCCTATGTAACCTAGGCTCTGATACCAACTTGTCACGTCGCCAAAATTAATACTGGCCGTGAGGGCGCCTATCGTGAAACTAGACTAGCCAACTATCTCAAATGATAAATAACATTCCCCGTTTTAAATGTGAATTCTCATATTCTATTAAAGATTCACCTTTTAAAACAAGTTCATCAACAATAATAATAAAAACGATCGAATCTAACGCTGCCCCAAACATCTGGAGTCAACTGTCATGAGCATTTATAGGAGGAAATACACTGTACGATAATACGACTTTGCCAATACAAGTCCAGAAAGTACGAGAAATCTATAAACTAGGAAAGGAAAAAAGGCATGTTGTGGATGCCAAACAACTACCTCTATCCTCGAACAAGCTCCAAAGCAAGGGGAAATCAGCTAGCGCTCTGGCCCGGTACCTGGATCTCCACACAAGGTGTATGGAGTAACGTGAGTACGCCAACTCAGTAAGTAACAACCATAACTAAAGACTTGAGTGCAGTGACGAGCATTTGAACTTTATAATTTCATAAAAGTAAGTGCCAATGAAGGTAAATAAATCAAGTCAAAAGTCTACATCTACCAAATACTTCACAAACTCTAGTTTTTCCATTTAAACTTGCATAAAACATTAATTCAACATTTATCAAAGAGACTCAATGTAAAGAAGAGTGAAAAACAATGATTTTACAATATAATAGCCTCTCAGGCACAGTGTCACTCGTAAATAAGGTCTCTTAGTCACTCGTGACTCCACTATCATAAGTCAAGGCTCACACTCAACACTCTCACTCAACAGGTACCATGTATATACATAACCGCTGGGGCGTGCAGCCCGATCCACATAACATACGATGCGGTGTGCAGCCCAATCCAAATAATAGTCAATGGTGCTGACTGGGGGGGTACAGACTCCAGGGGGGGCTCCTACAGCCCAAGTGCTATATCGTTGCGGCGTGCAGCCCGGTCCAATATGTATATCGTTGCGGCGTGCATCTCGATCCAATATATATATATCATTGTGGCGTGCAACCCGATCCACATACTTTACTGCGGCGTGCAACCCGATCCATATACCTTACTGCAACATGCAACCCGATCCATAATTATCCTCACGAACTCGGATCTCGGCCTCACTTAGTCATCTTCACAAGCCACTCGGGCAACTCATCACAACTCACGGGACTCAGCCCAAAATACCTCTCAGTATTCTAAAACAGGGTGATACTAGTGACAACAACAACATGTATAAAGCAGGACCGAGTTCATAAATTTTCTATCAAAAATAGTGTGAGGATAGTGGAAAATACCCCTGAGGGTCTAAACAGGTCGTCACAAGGCCCCAAACATGGCATACAACCCATAATGAAGTATAAATCTCTAAAATACAGGATATTATATGATTTCAAATCAAACACGCGACTTAATAGTCGCTATGGGACGGACCAAGTCACAATCCCTATCGGTGCACGCCCACACGCTTTTCACCTAGCATGTGTGTCACCTTATTTATCAAAACAATATGAAATACCGGGGTTTCATACCCTCAAGTCTAGATTTGTAATCGTTACTTACCTCAAACCGGCCCGGAAACTAATCCGCGATGCTCTTTCCCCTTGAATCGGCCTCTGATCGCTCCAAATCTAACCAAAACCATATCATTATCATCGATATATGCTAGGGAGACGAAACCCATTCGAAAATTATCAAAATTAAGCACAAATCCCAAAATTGGCCAAACCCGATCCTCAAGCCCGCGTCTCGAAATTCGATAAAAATCACAAAACTAGAATCCTTATCCTTCCACGAGTCTACCCATATAAAATACATAAAAATCCAGCCACAATTGGCCCTTCAAATCCTCAATTAAAGTCCCTAAATTCCCAAGCCCTAAACCCCCAATTTAGGCACTAATTTTCATGATTTTCACCCTTAATCAGTCCAAAAATCACATAGAAACGAGTTTTAGGTTCGCAAATCTTATATCCACAAAGTTCTCTTGATTTCCTCCTTCAAAACCCTCTCTCGAAGCTCAATTACGGATGGAAATATTGGTGAAATAACTCAAATTCGCGAAGGCTAGGTATTTATACTTCCTGCCCAGTGAAACCGCACCTGCGGTCATTTCTTCGCACCTGCGGACCCGCACCTGCGGTCCTAGGTGCGCACCTGCGGAAACCAACTTAAATCCAATTCTCGCACCTGCGGCTCATTCCCCCCACATGCGGCTTCGCAAGTGCGGTCCAAATCTCGCACCTGCGGACTTTCCTCAACTGGCCATTTCCGCACTTGCGCGTGCCTTCTCGCACCTGCGGGTCCCCTTCCGCAAATGCGGCCACACCAGCAAAACAGCTCCATCAGCATTTCTGCTGCATTTTCAAAAATACAACTCCCCGATGGCTATCCGAAATCATCCCGAGCCCCTCGGGAGCCCAACCAAAAATACAAACAAGTCATAATGATCACTCGAACTTAGTCGGACCCTCAAAACACTCAAAATAACATCAAAACATAAATTCGACTCATGGTTCAAGCCTAAGAATCCTAAATCTTCCGAAAATCACCAACGATGCCGAAACTAACCAAAACACGTTCAAATGACCTGAAAATTTGCGCACACATCCAAAATGACTCTACAGACCTGTTCACACTTCCGGAATTCCATTCCGACCCCGATAGCTAATTTTCCACAGCCTACCGGAAATCACCAAAAGCTCACTTTCGCCAATTCAAGCCTTTCCGGGCATCAAAACCACATTCCGAACACACTCCTCAGTCCCAAATCACCTAACCAAGCTATTTGAGCCATAAAATCCACATTCCGAGGTCGTTTACCTAATAGTCAACTCCCGGATGACTTTTCTAACCATTAAGCAGTTTAAGAGACTAAGTGTCTCAATACTCACCACGACCACTCCGACCCTAAACCAACCGACTCCAACACATCATAAGCAGGCTAAGCAGTACATGACAAAGAAAAAACAAGGAAAACATGGTTAATCTCATGGAACGACCGGCCGGGTCGTTACAGGTCTACTCATGTAGATTTCCCTTAGGCCTCATTTGTTTTTTTTAAGATTAAGACGTCTGAATCTGAATACACATCTGAATATCAAGATGTGTATTAAGATTAAGACATCTGAATCTTAATACACATCTGAATATATTAAGATGTGTATTAGGATCAGAATAGAAATAATTAAGACTGTTTGATTTTTAACGTTTGAATGTATAAAATTTATATTTATTTGAAAATTAATAAACATAAAATTCAAATGAAATACTAACTAATTTAATATTCTATCAATAAAATATATAGTTTTTTAAAATATGATAGTTGTTGGTGGTGATGGCTAACAGGTGAATGCCGAGTAGAGGCGGTGGTTGGTGGTAGTTTTGGTTGATGATGGTGATTCATGCTAGTAGCTGGTAGTGATTGGTAGTGGTGACGATTATGATTGAGGATGGCGGTGGTGGATGGTGATAGTTAAGAATGACAGGTGGTGGTAGTAGTTGTGATTGAGAAAGGTGGTGGCTGGGTGGTGGTAGGTTATATAATAATGAACAGTGCCGGTTGTGGTTATTGACGTTGATGGGATGATCGGCTATGGTAGTTGAAGTGGATGAGTGTTGATTGTGGGTGAGAATGATCTATGGTGGTCGGAGTGGTGGGGATAGTGGGTGGTGATAATCGATAATGGTGGCGATTATGATTGAGGATGATGGTGGCATGGTGGTGGTGGAGGTGGTGTGGGTGGTGGTGGTGGTGGTAGTGGCATGATGGTAATTGATAATGGTAGGCGGTGGCGGCAGTTGATAATGAATATCTGATATCATCTTAATGAAATTAAGTCTCTGTTATAGATCTTAATCATACAGACCTATTCAGACCCATTAAGTGGTTGTGAAGTAAAAAAAACAAACACACTTAATGATTAAGATCTGAATAATTAAGATTCAGACTTTAAAAACAAACGCACTTAATGTCTGAGATCTGAATGATTAAGATTCAGACCTCCATTAAGTGCAAACAAATGAGGCCTTAGATTGTGGCATCTATCTGAAACTCCTCAAATACTCATGGGTCTCTGAAAACAGTATGGATTAAATTAAAAGCTTTGAAAGCTCCTCTAAAGGCTTTGAATGCTAAGGATTTTAAGGGCATTACTCAAAGAATTGAAAGGGCCAGATTGGACCTACAAGAGCAGCTTACAAGTACCTATTCTGATGGCTTATTACATAAGGAGAAAGAGACACTACTCAACCCTGAGAAGTGGTCTTAATTGAAGAGAGTGTGTTGCAGAAGAAGGCAAGAGCAAAATAGATTCAGCTGGGTGATTCCAACACTAAGTACTTCACTGCAGTTATGAAAGAAAGATCATAAAGAAAACAGATTACAGAACTTACAACAGGTTTAGGGGATAGGGTGACTGATCCTGCAGCTATTGAAGGGGATATTCTGGGATTCTACAAGGCACTCATGGGCTCAGCAGCTAAGTCACTTCCTGCCATAAATAGACTGTATATGGCTAATGGTCCTATTCTATCCCAACAACAAAAAATGGAATTATGTGCAGAAGTAAATTAAGAAATTATGGAGAGTCTTAAAGCCATAAGAGATGATAAAGCACCAGGGATTGATGGTTATAATGCAATTTTTTTCAAGAAGGCCTGGAGCATCATCAACAACCAAGTCAAAGGAGCTATCAAAGAGTTCTTTTCAACTTCCAAGATGTATAAACCAGTGATTTGTTCCACCATTACTCTAGTACCTAAAGTTACTAAGCCACCACAGTCAAGGAATACAGACCAATTGCCTGCTGTACAGTTCTGTATAAAATGATATCCAAAATACTAGCTGCCAGACTTCAAAAGATCATGCCAAGTATAATATGAGAAGCCCAAGTTGGTTTTGTTTCTGTCAGAAAGATAGTTGATAATGTAATTCTGACTCATGAATTAGTCAAGTCCTATACTAGAGCACAAATATCACCTAGGTGCATGGTTAAAATTGATCTTCAGAAAGCATATGACTCAGTGGAATGGATTTTTCTACAACGGATGATGGGGGAGATTGGCTTCCCTGACAGATTCATCAAATGGATCATGGAGTGTATTAAAACAGTTAGTTATACTGTTCTTGTAAATGGAGAATCTACTGAACCTTTTAAGGTAGCTAAGGGACTCAGACAAGGAGATCATATTTCTCCTTTTTTATTTGTTATTGTAATGGAATATCTGAGTAGATCACTTACTGATCTGAAAAAAGAAAAAAAATTCCAATACCATCCCAGATGCAAAAAACTTGGCATAACTCATATGAGTTTTGCTAATGACCTCCTTTTGTTTTCGAGAGGTGATTTACCTTCCATAGTTACTATGTATCAATATTTCTCTCATTTCTCTGAGGCCTCAGGATTACAAGCTAACCTAAGTAAAAGCTCAGTGTATTTTGGTGGAGTGAAGCGGGAAGTGAAGAAACAGATCTTGGATCATCTTGGATTTGTACAAGGATAATTACCATTCAAATATTTAGGTATTCCTTTGTCTACTAATAAAATAGCATTGATCCAATGGCAACCTTTTAATGGATAGAATCACATCCAAGATTTCCTCATGGACTACTAGGAAACTATCCTATGCTGGTCGAGTGCAACTAGTTCAATCTATTATTTTTGGCATCCAAGCCTACTGGGCTCAACTATTTATCCTACCAGTCAAAGTGTTGAATATGATTGAGGCTATGTGTAGAAGTTATATTTGGTCTGGAAATAACACTGTCACTAAGAAGGCATATGTGGCTTGGGTGAAAATGTTCACTCCTAAATCTGTTGGTGGCTTGACTCTCATCAACCTACTTCTATGGAACAAGGTAGCAATTGCTAAAGTATGTTGGGATTTAGCTCATAAAGAAGAAAAACTGTGGGTCAGATGGATTAATGTTTACTATGTTAAACAGCAACAATTACAACATATGCCAATACCAAAGCAGGCCAGTTGGATGGTCAGAAGGATAATTTCTTCAAGAGTTATTTTGCAGCAAGCTCAGAGTTCAAATGATCACATTGGCACCATCAGACAACTATATTTACAGCTACTAGGAGACTTACCAAGAGTGAGTTGGAAGTGTCTGCTATTCCAGAACTCTGCTCGACCAAAGGCTGTCTTCAACCTATGATTATTGTTACAAGGACAGTTACCTATCAAGGACAAGTTATCTAGCTGGGGATTGAACATTAATCAACAATGTGTTCTATGCCAAGGACATATGGAAACAAGAGACCACTTGTTTTTGTTATGCTCATATGTAACAGTGTTGTGGAATAAAGCAATGAGGTGGATTCAAGAAGATCAATTGAGTAATCACAACTGGGATCAACATCTTCAATGAATCATCAAAAAAGCCAAAGGGAAATAAAGCAGAGCCAACATTTTCAGAATGGTGTTTACTGAAACTTCGTATGCATTATGGATGGAAAGGAATCCACGTATTTTTGAAAAACGATATCGTAGCATTGAAGTGTTAGCACGAGAAATAGCTATATATATGTAATGTTAGAGTAGTTCCTAGAGCTAGAAAACAAATACACCAGTTTTTGTTAGAAGAGTAAATTAGTTTAGCTATTTTGTAATTCAGTAGAATAGTTGACGTTGAGATAGTCAACAGAGTATTATGTTGGACTATGGATTTGTAAAGATTGATCTTTGTTGATTAATACAAAAGAAGTTAATTACCAAAAAAATAATTATTTTCCAAATTATCCTTTATTATTTTAATTTGTTTTCATTTCATTTTTACCATCCCATTCTTCTTTTTTATTTATTTTATTTCTATTGTATTTTTTTTTTCTTCTCTTCTTCTTCTTTGAAATAGTCTTTCTAATACAAATATATCTCTTCTTTTGTATAAGACTTATGAAACAAAGTTTTAATTTATACTGAATGATTTTATTTTAATATATTTAGATCATCATATAAACAATAAGTAATACTAGATACCCAATATTATTTCTTTAAATAACTACGTTTTATACTGACTAAAATTTTTAATATATATTTTACTTTATGTTTTATGTTCTAATTAAATAAGAATAGAAAATTAATTGATTTCTTTTATATTTAAATTCATTTCTCTCTTTTAAATAATACTAATTGTAAACTTACTGTCATTTTTCGTAATTTGATACTCAAAAGTAATTTTTGAACATATTGGTCAAATACAATTTGCTTATCAAATATTACAAAAAATACTTCTCAAATAAATTGGCCGAAACCAAATTATAACTCTCCAAAATCCTTTTTCGAGGCACTTGTGAGCAAAATCTCTTTTCAAAATAAGCATTTTTTTTTACAGATTTTGTTAATCAATTAATGATTTCAATATTTGCGCTTTTAAATAGGCCAGATTGCAGGATTAATCCCTTTTTTGGGGGGAGGGGGAAGTGTGGGGGGAAATGATAAAGAATAGAGTACAAAGTATTATGTTGTAACGTGGCGTGCTAATTGGGTCATTTTATTCTATCATATACATCGACCACAAACATTAATCAAAGACGAACTCGCATCATCTAGGGAGAGAAAGACCTTATATCATCCATATGTTTTAAGCATAACTAAAATTAACTCAGACGGAATCTCACTCAATCTGTAACGACCTGACCGGTCGTTTTACTTTCTAGAAATCCGTTTCCCTAAATAAGATTTCTCGTACTTGCTTTTACTGATTTATGACTAGCGGGGATGTATGGTTCGGGATTTGGGAGAGTTTGGATTGAAATCGGAACACTTGGTTCCTTAAGGTGGACTTAAAAGGCTAAGTTTGACTTTGGTCAACATTTTGAGTAAACGACCTCGATATCGGGATTCGATGGTTCCGATAGGTTCGTATGATGATTTCGGACTTGGCGTACATTTTGATCGGGTTTTGGATGACCCGGGAGGGTTTTGGCGGAAAATAATGAAAGATGTTTCTCGAAGAACTTTGAAGTTCTTTAAATTTGGTTTGGAGCGGGTTTTGGTGCTATCAAGGTCCAAATTGAATATCGAGACCGAAAATAGTTCTGTAACGTCATTTAAGACGTATAGGCAAAATTTGGTGTCATTACGAGTAGTCTAAGTATGATTCGGCGCATTCGGAGGATTTGGAGAACTTGAAGTTCAAAGTTTGATTCAATTTGGTTTTGGGGTAAGATTCTTGGTTTCATTGTTTTTCGCGTTTTGAGAGTTCGAGCAAGTCCGTATTATGATTACAGACCTATTAGTGCCTTTGGATGGGGTCCCGAGTGGCTCGAGTGAGTTTCGAACCCCTCGTAGCAAAGTGTGAGAAACTAGAAATGTCAAGTTCTGATTTCCTTCTTCGCGATCGCGAAGGGATCATCGTGTTTACGTAAAATGAGTTGGGTCTGGGGGGAATGTGCTACACATTCACGATAGCTAGTCCGCGTTCGCAAAGGTCTGGGGCCAGTGACTTTCGCATTCGCGTAGAGTAGCTGGGCTGGGCTGGGGCCGCTTTGTTCTTCACGTTCGCGAAGCAACCCTTGCGTTCGCGTAGGGTAGGCCAAGCCAGTCTCCGCGTTCGCGAGACATTGATCGCGTTCGCGATGAAGGGTCTTCAGGGGCCCTGAGTCATTTGCCTTCACGAACGCGAGGTCTCTTTCGCGTTCGCGAAGAAAGGGGCAACTGGGCAGTGAGTTTAAAATCGCGACTTAGGCATTTTTGGGGTCATTTATTACACTCTTGGGTGATTTGAGGGATATTAAGGAGGAGATTTTGACCTAGCTTTGTGAGGTAAGTAATTTCTATCTAATGAGAGTTTAATACATAGTTTATGGGTAGATTATAACATGTAAAATAGTGAAAATCATAGGTTTAGAGGAAAACCTAGGTCTTTTATAAAAATGGAGCTTTACCACGAAAACGGTTATGGAACTTAATGAAAATCATATATTTATGTTCCTATGTTATGGGTAACAACCTTCTTCGAAAATTTCCGGAATCCGGGCGCGTGGGTCCGGGGATGAATTTTTAGGAATCTTGCAATTTGAGTCGGGAATTACTTTAATAGTTGGGATATGAACTTTTAAGCCTATATTGATTAGTCTTTACACTATTTGGATAGTTTTGGATTGTTCGGCACCAAATTAAGGGTTTGGGGCATAAGCTTGGACCGGAAAGTAGGCTATGAAGCGAGGTAAGTCGCTTTTCTAACCTTGTAAGAGAGAAATTTCCCCATAGGTGAACTTAATTAATATGTGATTATTTGTGGGGGCTACGTACGCACGAAGTGACGAGAGTCCATACGTAGCTACTATTCCTGTTATGTCCGGATAGTTTTAGGAGTACACATGTTTTGTGGACACCGTTAACTAATTATATATGTTGATTGTATTAGATAAGAACTAAATGGAAGATTTTAAGAATTTCAAAGGTTTCAAGTAAATTATTATTTTGAAAAGAATTGAGGAAATATATGTTATATTCATATGTAACCGCGTCGCAAGTATATTTCGCGAGCGGGTGACTATTTTCACTACTCTCATGGGAGCGGGTCATTCGCCTCGGTAGGTTAATAGATGCATCTATGGTTCGTGCTGTTCGACCCTCGACAGTGCACAATTTACATTTTTATGTTGGATCGGGCCGAACATCCTCGGTGGAATTTGTGTGTGATAATAGAACTAGAAGTCTTTTTATAATTGGTATAAATTTACTGTTTTAGAAATCATTTGTTTTAAATGAAGGAAGTGTTTTGGGTTCTTAAATATGATGGAAGAACTGTTCATTTATTTCTTGTTCTGAGTTTATTCTTAGTTATGTATATCGTACTTATTCAGAATTACACATTATTATATTGTGGGCCCTAGCATGTGTCGAAGTCGACCCCTCGTCACTACTTCTTCGAGGTTAGGCTAGATACTTATTGAGTACATATTTTTATGTACTCACGCTATATTTTGTACTTGATTGTACAAGATTTGAGGCAGGTGCATCTGGCCACCAGTCCGGATCGTAGATTGATTTTCCAGCTTGAGAATTCCCGGTTAGTTGCCCTTTTGAGCCGTTCTGCAGCAGCTGGAGTCTCTCTTATGCTTTATTTTCTGTCTATTTTCTTTCAGACAATAGGTTGGCATTTGTTTTGTATATTCTACTAGATTGCCCACATACTTGTGACACCAGGTCATGGCACACACACTAGTATACTTGTGAATTTGGTTTTGGGTTACATGACTTCGATTTGAAATCGTTGCTTCCACTTATTTATGTTAAAATTGTAACCTTCTAGATTTTCTTAACAAACAAGAAAAAGTCACTACGTATTAATTTATTTAAAATGGAAATCACTAGTTGATCAATGTTAACTTGCCAAACAACGATGTTGGACGCCATCACGGTCTATAATGGAATTGGGTCATGACACAATCTGTAACACAAAGAAGTGAAAAACATCTATTGAAAATCTATATATATATATATATATATATATATATATATTTATATAATTGAGGGGCATTGGGGAGGTGGTGGCATGCTCTAATCACATAATTCACAATTATCTTTTTTCCCCAAATTTTTGCTATTTCCCCCCTTTATTTTGATTTATTTATGTGATATTTGTAAATGCCCAAAAGACACCACTCGAAACGCTTGGTCCAGAACAAACCTAAAAGTCACGACTATTACACAAACGATTAAAGATACAAATCAATTTTTCTTTATATTAATGATTAGTGATACTCAGTGTTAGAGAAAGCGCTCGCTTCCTCGCTTAAAGCGAGAAGCAAAGCGAAGCGACCCTTTACCCGCTTCTGCCATGTGAAGCGACTCAGGTAGACAAAAGCGACTGCTTCCCACTAAAAAGCGAGAAGCGACCAATCGAAGCGAAGCGATGCAAGCGAGCGCTTCTTCTTCAACGTGACAGCTGCCATGCTTTTTAATTAAAAAAAGAAGGATTTCAGTGTTCTTTTATTAAACACGACCAGCAGAGATTCAACTAAATAGGCGACTAGGATTCTTCAACTTCAAGTCTTCACAGGTATGTGATGGTTTTCCTCCTCCTCCTCCTTTTGCTGCTTCTTCTTCTTCTTCTTTTCTCTTTTTTTCACTGTTTCAACGTCCAAATAGCAGCGAAATACTGGCGAATTTTTTTTTTACCTTTGGTTCTTCTTTCTCAGTCCTCTTCTTCGTTGAAATGCTGCCCAATTTTTTTTTATTGTTTTTATGCTGCCCAGTTTTTAACAGAACCATACTGCCCTTCCTCTTATTCCTTTATCCTTTAATCTTAGTTCTTATTGCCTTTCTTATTTATTTTAATTTTTTTTAAAAATTCCGCTTCACTTCAAAAAAGCGAGCGCTTCGCTTCTCGCTTCTCGCTTTAAGCGAAATGGGGGTTGTCGCTTTTCTTTGCTTCACGCTCTTCACAACACTGGTGATACTTAATACTAATTTTATTACAAGATTTATTGTGCTTCACAATATTGCAAATGAAGCTTTTCAGTCACTCTAAGGACCACGAGCAATCCACTGTGATTTTTTCCACGGGTAGTTGGATCTATGGAATATGATGATTCATTATTTACCATTTACAATTCATGTCTCTGCAATTAATTCTACCACGTTTACCGCCATGCTTTCTGTATTTTCTAACTTCATTACCGCTCCTAAAGCTTGAAGTTATTACTCTATTTCCTCTTGTACAAGAACCTATACATGTGCTTAATCACGTATTACATTTCTATATTTTTGCTTCGTTGTTGCTATATTTGAAAGTCTATTGACTTTGTAGTTGTTTGTTATTCGGCGCTTGACCGTTAAATTGAGCACAACTTTTCATTCAAGAAGATTTGAGTATTTCATTAACCTTTATGGCTTAAATCAAACTGAAACGATGACGCCAAATTTTTGATAAAATATTTGAATCATTAAGTTTACAACTGTTACTATTCTTATGATCTTCTTGGCCTTCAAGGTATCCCGTGTCCGGAATATGTAATTACATGAATTTATAGCCGAGAATGATTAGTGTCGAAATAGTATGAGAATCTATTTCGAAAAAAGGAATAATGTGTAAGAAAATCTGGCGCAAAAATATTTGTTTGATTATTTTGGATGGGAAATAGTTCCAATATGCCGTGAAAAGGGGCCCCGTATGGGAGAAGCTGAAAAAGTAATGGATAAAAAGGAAGGAATGAAAGAGAAAATAAAAGGGAAAGGCTTAATACATATGGAGCCCCATAAATTTGTCCGGATTTTTCATTTAGACACTTATAGTGTGCCTTGTTCCAATCGAGCACCTGAACTCCTTCATCATTGTGTCTATCAGACACAACTTGCTGACATGGCATGGTGTTTGCTTCACACCAAAAGCTGAGTGCGTGAATGGATGGAAATTTTCAACCTCTCACCTCCCAAACTCCACCTCCATCTTGAGGTCAAGAAATATCATCCTGACATCGACTTCAAATGGCGAAGTTTGGTTCACCAGAGACAACATCCACCATCACTATTTTTATTAATCTCATCCAACCTCACAACTGAGAGGGGAGAAAGTTTGGCGATCGGTGTGCCGCTACTCTAAAGAAGCTTGACAAAGATGTCACTCCAAAGATAGCAGAGAAACACATTAACATAGATAGAAGGAAATATAATTGTCTTGGTACATATTTTGACATTTACTAGAAAATTTCTAAAAAGCATTACTTGGACTTTCCCCCAGAACAAAACCTAGGAGCCAATACCATCACCGGTAAACTACTGACCACCAACGAGTATCCCATAGTTCCATCCATATATTCCGCGACACATTACAAACAGAAAAAAACTTTAAGAAAAAATCAAAAGACATGGCATGAATATGAGCTAGAAGATGGAGAGGTCACCGGATGAATATTTTCCGGCCGAACTCTGGTGAAGTTCTTCACTGTACTTGAGACTGATGAGAACATGTTTTGTGAGGGAGAAACGCAATGGAGCAAAGAATAGAAAATGAGAAAGAAATTAATAAGGTCTCGTTCTGAATAGAAATTAGACGAGTCGGCCCCGATTAAGACGATGGGAAACTATAGAATATGTTCTTCTAACTTAGAAAGTAAGGTAAAGAAATTAGTGGGAAATGGCTAAAGGGAGGGGAGGAAGGGGTTCAATTGATACAGAATTTTCTTTTGATGTGTCTAAATTTCATTGGTTACATTTTTAAAGTTAACGAGTGAATCTCAGGCATTTAAGTGTTTGGGCTGACAGTAAAAAACGTGTTCAATAGAACACTTTCTGCTTAATAGGTTTAAGGTGTCTAAATGAAAAATTCTTACAAGTTTAAGGGGCCATTTATGTATTCTGCCAAAGGGAAACAAAGAGAAAGAGGATACAAGAAATGAGAGGGAAGAAACGAACAAATTTTTTTTTGCTGAAGAGTCATATTGGATCCATCATGTATGACCGCATATGTTTTTTTCTTCTTTTTTCCTATATATATTTTAAGTAGAAATAAATTTTCTTCTGAGTTCTTCCAAAATTAATTGCAGCATCCTAAATTTTAAAAACAATTTAATTTAAACATTAAATTTACTCATAATGATAAGCTTTTATGATTACACAAATATTATAACATATATAGGATCATAAATTCCTACTTTCAAAAGTCCAATACTCCACAAATCATATTATACTAAAAGTAGGAGGCTCTTATCTTCAAAGTCAGATTACAATAATACCTTTAAAATTTGAGTTACCATTTAATCCCAAAAGAAAAATAATAAACCTTTAATTAAATAATTTTTACTTACATTAATAGTAAACCGAGGGAGTTAGAAGTGTAACAATGGTACTTAAATGGTTTTTCATGACATTTTATAATAAATAACATTCATGCACAGGACAGGAGTCTCTTTGTTTCCTTATTAATTAAGTCTCTTGAACTACTTTTTACATGAATATATAAAGAATAACGTACATGAAGTGTTGTATGCTGAAAAATTGTAATAACTCATTGTATTCTCAGCCAAATCATGTTATTATATTAATATATTTCTACAAATTCTTTATACGGTTGAGAAACGATTGGGCTTGAAGCAAAAAGAGACCACGGTAAGTTTCAATTTCTTAAACTTGCAAGCTTTTGCCATGATAGAGTTGAAAGCACATAATGTTGTTGTTGCTTTTTGTATAGTTAATTGCATGTTTCACATGGTTATTCCAGAACTTTTTGTATTGATCATTATTTTCATGGTAAAATAAGAATTAGAACAATGCCCTTGGGGATTGGTGGTTTAAAATCACTTTGTTAAGATTACTTATTAACACTACTCCAAATTTTACATATTGATATGTATGCATATAATTATTTCAGATGTTTTACATTTGATAATATAGATACAGTATTCTCAATATATTGGAGGGAATTCAGAAAGCGTGGAGGAAGCTTAATGCTCAACTGTGTATGATTTCAAACCATGCAATTTGATTTTTTTATATTAAAATATGTATGGTAAAGTTTACCCCGTGGCATGGCTTGTTCGTTTATTTTGAAGTTCATACGTTCGGCTTGCTCCTTGTCAAATTTAAGAGTATCATCTCTATATTCTCCTTTTTTCTTAAAAGTTTTAATTTTAGATTTTTCAATCCTTTCATGGCGATATATCTACTAACTTTCATCACACTGTATTGCGCTAATCCTAAAGTTCATGCTGCCTGCTGGTATTAGGAAACAGATGTCGTTGTATCTTATTCAACTAAATCGAGTTGGTTTATTAGTTGAAAAAGAAATTCAATTTTAGTTGACGGATTTGTGCATGATATTCTACTATTTAAAAATGACACATTCAAGGAGAAGGTTGAATGATTGTCTTTGTTCTAATGAAAGGACCCCATAGATATATATTTTTTAACATCAAGATTTTATGTTCATAATATTGTCTAATTTAAGATAACGACTCCATAAGTCATGGTTTATAAAATAAAATTATATCTATAGTAATATTATTTGGGGAGTTGATAACCTCATATATATATATATATCACTGATCCAATTTGAGTACTTCTGCAGGATAAACCTCAACAGACAACTGAAGAGTAACGACTGCAAGTGATTGAGTTCAGTAGTTCCTCATATAAAATTATTGACTCTAGAGATATAGTAATATGGAAAAGACAAAATTGTTTCAAGCACCGACAGAACCGGAAGCGCCCCCTCTCTCAAAGAGAGGAGGACGGGTTATTCACATCGCATTTGATGGTCAGAGGCGAATTGAAAGTTAAGCAATGGAAAATATAGAGATGCCTCCTACATTACCCACAATATGTGGAAATATCGATGTAATTTCATATATATATATATATATATATATATATATAACCGCCTTTAATACACTTGCTTGATGATTTAAGTGTGGAAGGTAGCTAATTTTGTGTGTTTGTACTGTTAGGATCTTAGTTGCACCGATTTGACGAATTATTGAATTTCCATCTCAATGGCACCCCATGAACAAATTACATATCGGGGTAAACAGAGTAGAAAAAACCAAAGTACAAGGAAGAGAAGAAATTCTCCCCATTACCCTACATATTTTAATAAATACTATAATAATTAGATACAACGTTCCTTTACTATCATTATACTTTTAAACTCAACATCAAAATTTTAAAGTATTTATTAAAAAAACATTTAACAATTGTATGTCAAAAATCTAATTTTATAGTATTTATTAGAATATGTAGGGTAATGATTCTCCTAACTTTAGGCAATGTAAAAAATTATAATAAGGCATTGAAAACTTATGCAGAGCGGGATTTCACCCTTTATTAGCTACCTGAATACAATTAACATTCATTACTTTTAGTAAGGGATAATGCACTATTACCCCAAACTATATACCTTACCTTTGGGGGTCCTATGATCCCTCTAAACTTCTTTTTTTTGGTAATTCTTTGCAACTTTATTGCTGACATGGAGCACTACGTTAGAACAACTCCTTCAAGCGCGTGAGAACTTTTAAAAAAAAGGCTCTAACCAATACGAAATGGCCACGTGCCAATTCCAAAGCTGATTTTCAAAAGCTCTTCATCCCCATTTTATTACCCATTTTTAAGAGCTCCAAATCTAATTTTTGGTGTCAAAATTCAACAAAAACTCGACTAAATCTGCACCAATCAAGCTCAAGTTTCATCTACAACAGTGACACAACATCATCATCGTACCCCAGCGATCAATTTGGTCAACAACCAAGAATTTTGACAAATTCATTTCTTTTTCTTCAAGCTTTTCCAAGGTTCAACAATGGTGTATTCGAAATTCTTTTTTCATTTTCGAATCTCATATACAACTAATGATTTAGAATGAGTTTACCACTTCAATCTCAACTTTAAAACTTCAACGACGCCCGAATATGCTCAACACCTCTAATACTTTCAAGTTCATACAAAAAAAATTGTTCTTATAAATAAAAAACAATAATTTCATTACATTTTGACTTAAAAAGAAAAGAAAAAGGAAGAAAATGAAATAGATTTAAAAAAATTTTAAAAAAAAAGAGAGAAAGAAATTACATGTGGCAGCGCGTGTATTTTACCGTTTGCCAAATATTTGGTTCTCTGTACCACGTCAATACTTATGGTGACATTTATTACACTTTAAAAAAACTTGAGGGAGGGGGGGGGGGGGGGGGGGGGGGAGGGAGGAGGGGGGAGTAATAGGACTCCATCAAAGGTAAGGTGTATCGTAGCATCTTTGAGTATTGTTTAGGGGGTATAGTACATTATCTCTTTTAGCAACTTATATTTTCTTAATTTTTTATTTTATTACTCGAGCATATTGTTTAAATCATAATATTTATTTGATTTATTATAATTGTATACTCACGAATATGGGGTACACGCGCAAAGCACGTACCCAGGACTAGTATTACAAAATGCATAAGGCCTCAAGTTTTAAAAATTATTATTTCTTTCTTAAACTTCATGTCGTTTCCAATTATGCCAGAATAATCTAAATAGCGTGGATAGACTAAAATAAGAAAAGTTAGATAACATACTTACAAATATTAAATCTGTAAAAACAAAAACAAATCTCGAGATTTCTAATTATGTCTAATTACCTTCATGCGAGAGTAGAATTTCTAAGTTTTGAGATAGGGCCTTCTCTTTTATCTTTTCTACCTTGTACATGAATTGCTTATTTATTTATATGTAGATTGCTTCTCAAATGATTCAGAAAGTTAGAAGCTTTGCTGCTTGGGTAAGGTGGCAATGACACTACATTTTTTTATTTTTTCCCCTCACGGCTGGTAACGCGCACAGCGCGGATATATATACTAGTGTATATACATATTCTGCTGCTAACTAACTTTACATCTGTAATCCATATATTTTATAAGCAAAAATCATCCAAGTGCAGATCATCAATACTTACATAGATAAAATTATTCATACATCAAATAAATCATATACATGAACTACACTATTAGACATCAATGCTATCTGTTTCTTCTTCTCAGTTTAATTTTCTGATATCAACTACCAAGAATTGTACTATTGAGTAAAGGAAATATTAGACATGTCTTAGGAGGGACTGAAAAACTATTAGTAACCAAAATCAAGTACTACTGTAGAAATAATTCATGAGCTAGTCTTACCATCTTCCATTTTCTGCACCAACTTTACTTTCTATGTCATCCTTTGAGGCTGGTGCCAGCTTCTCTCTTAAACTTTCAACCTTTTCTTTCAGTGGATTGACACTAAGGGCAGCAGCAATCCCCTCCCTGATCTCAGTTTCCAGTTCTTTTACCTTTTCTGAGCTGGAATCCTTCACAATCTCTAGCTTCAACTCTTCAATCTTCTCACTTAGACCTGATCTCGTCACAGCTCTTTGAATCTCCTCCTTTATCTCCTCATTTACCTTTGCCAAATCCTCTTCCAATTCTGGACGAGCGGCAACATTCGTCCTTTTGCGCGTGCCTACTATTTCCAGGTTGGCTGACTTTAGAACATCCTCCAGCTCTTTCTTTGCTTTTTCTACTTCCTCCATTAGATTTGTATCCAAAGGTTCCCCGTTTGATAGCTTTTTCGAAGCTGCGTTTAAAAGCTCTAGCTTGGCTTTTACAGTTGGAATTTTCTGATTGACTTCGGTTTTTAGTTTCTCACTTTTATTCTTCTGCTCGATGAGCCTGCTAGCCATGTTCACAGTGTGAAGCTTTTGCTTTAAACCAAGATATGCGCCAGGTTGTGACAGCTTCTGCTTAAATTCTTGCATAATCTTATTAGCTTTCTCCTGCAAAGGCTTGTTAAGTGGTTGATCCGGAATAGGAGCTCTTTGCAACTCTAGTTTAAGAGATTCAATCTTATCTCGCAAGCCCATAGCTATGAATGCTTTTGTTATCTCGGTATCTAGATCTTCTTGGAGTTTCTCAAGGACTTGGGTAGTAACAGGATCAGATGGTCCCTTAGCTTCTAGAATCTTCTTCCTAAGATTTGCAAGCTCAGATTCCAAATCAGCAGGCTGTGTGTTAGCCTCAGATGGTTTCATTTTCCGCTTCCTTTCAGCTTCAACCTGAATGCCCTCCTGGAAACCGCCAATTGAACGAAATTTAAGCATCCGGTGGTGAAGCAACTGTTCAGTGTTCATCCTTCCAAGTTCCTGTATTAGGAAACCATAGTGAAAAATCAACGCAAAACTACAAGTGAAAATGTAGAATATAAGCCAAACATTGAAGGATTCATTATATCGATCAACACTGTCTCAATCCCAAACTAGTTCAGGCTGGCTAAAATGTTAGAAGTCGTCATTCGACAAATTCAGAAAGCACCGATAGATAATAGTCTAGTATATGGTAATTCTATTCCATCCTATCCCACAGACGTACCCCCAAACAAAAGATTGGCGTCCTTGCTGTTACTTTCTTTCCATTTGTCTTACAATATGAAGCCAATCGTTACTCTTTCTTAAGAAAAAGCATTAGCCTTTGATCAATTTTCAAAGACATGAGGTATTACCGCCATAGCCTCGACAATTGCATGCTTAATCTGCTGAGACGCCCAGAAAGGATCGGCATGGGCACCACCCAGAGGTTCCTGCAAAAGATGACAAACAAAGCCAATATTACAGTAAGGATGATTGGATGGGTAAATAAGCAAATTGTTTCAGTTTAACTACTGGAAGCCTTCACCACGAATTTCCAAATCTTTTCCTCTCTAAAACCAATAAGATAAAGGTGAAAAGTATATAGATGGCAAGAGTTCTTACAGGAATAATACCGTCAGCTATCTTGAGCCTGTAATGTTCCTGAGCTGTGATCCTCAGTTTTTCAGCTGCCTATTCAATAAAAATTTCAGTAACGGTTACCATATTTTCACAAACTTCAAACACAATATCTTGTATACCTTTGGCGCTGCTTGTGAAGATTTCCATAATATTGCAGCACAAGCTTCAGGACTGATCAGAGAAGCATAGACATTGTAAAGATATACCAAAGAACGAGATAATCAAGGAAACAATGCGAGAAGTGTAGAAGCAACAACTAAAATGTCATTTATTATACAGGTGTCGAGACTAACATGCTAAAGCAATATTGTGTGCGTCAAAGGATTGACCAATCCCTGAAACTTAAAAAACCAATACTTAAACACATGTACAATGCATCCACATCTTTAACCTGACACAGCATGTTTTAGTTTGTCATTGATGCAGCGAGCTGACAGTTCATGTCTTGCTTATATTTCAGGCAGAAAAAATATTTTTGACTTAAAATTTTCGTGTTCTTCAAAAAGTCACATGCCTGCTAAGCAGTTGAATAAATTTATGGAGAAAATAAATATGAACCAAATTTTACCTAGCAACATAAAACGCTGAGTTTTCCAACATTAACAACTTGTTTGCACATCCAATAGCAAGAGCACCGCCTGAACCACCTTCACCAGTTACAATCGTTATGATCGGAACTTTCAGCCCAAACATTGTCCTTAAATTGTGGGCTATAGCCTCACCCTACATGCAAATATTGCAGGTGATTATAGATGCTACATGACCAAAACTAATTCAATAACACAATATTTGAAAGTCAAGGTAAAGAGACACACCTGACCTAGCTCTTCAGATCTTAAATCAGCAAAAGCCCCTGGGGTGTCTACAAATGTAACAATAGGGAAGCCATGATGATCAGCATATTTCATCATTCTCAAAGCTTTTCTGTAGCTGCAAAGGCGAAGATTTAGTAGTTAGCAATCCATCTTTTTACAGAGCCAACTTTGAGGTATCAAATTAAAGGATATCTCCATTGTTACATTCTCAAAAATTAAAGGATATCTCCTTTTAAACAACTGACCGATACATAGACTCTATAAACCCTGAATAACCTGTGCAATTAAAAAATTAAATTGGAAACATGTTGAAAGGCTAATGAGCAGACAACTTCAGCTTTACTTGATAGACTAGTGAAAAAGCTACTTCAATTTAACCCTTTAATGCACACAGAACAGATTACTTGGAATGCTCAATGATAATAGTAATAAGAATCTGTGCACATTCGATAAGCCTAATAGTTCTATGAAAGAGAATAGTCGAAACATACCCATGAGGGGTTGGCATTGCAAAGTTCCGCATGATGTTTTCTTTTGTATTTCTACCTTTCTGGTGGCCAATGAAGAGGTAACTTCTGCCTTCAATGCTCCCAATGCCAGTAATCATGGCTGGATCGTCATAGCCAGCACGATCTCCATGGAGCTCTACCCACTTCATGCATAACATAGGAATAAGATCCCCGAGTTGTAAGATAAGCTGCTAACAACCATTGGTGATAAGCAAATATCACAAGGTATACCTTCTCTGTCATATTTAATATATGATCTAGAACAGTTGGTCTATTAGGGTGTCGAGCAATTTGGAGCCTTTGAATGGGTGTCAAATGAGTGTACAAGTCCTTCAGGGCCTGAAAGTATGGCGTATTATCAAATAGAATAGAAAAAAGAGTTGGTCAAATCACTATATTTGCAAAGGTATCACCATAATAAGCTAATGTCCTTCGGATATTGAACAATACAATGTGTTACTTTATAAAAAGCCCTTAGAAGCAAGAAAGTAGATAGTTTCTCATAAGTTAGTAATTACAAGGAAAATGACGTTTAACGGACTGTTGCCCTCTTTAAGATCAGTTTAGTTCAAAACTAACATGAATTTGGATAAGAATCACATACAATCAGCTATCTATTGTAAATCTAATGTGAGTTTACCTGCTGATATTTGGCTTCCAAAGCATATATCTGATCAGTGAAATCCAATCCAGTGTCTTCGGCCATTCTACGCACCTGTATAAGAAATGAGTTGAATAAAGCATTAGTTTTCTGATTCTGGCAACTATTGTCAAAATCATGAGATTCTACATTTTCGGTGCCATAATCACGAATCAGCCACGTTGGCACCAGGTACTTAGTTTATTGCAGCAATACATACATGTAATGGCATATATAGGCATTGACCATTGTCATTATGAAACATAATTTGTAAGCAAGTCACCTCAATAATCTGTTTCTCCAAATCAACCAATGGCTTCTCAAAGGCAAGAGTGACTGGTTTCGGTTTCTCATCAAGAGGCTTAAAGTAGGAAAGATACTTTAAGGGTGTCTTAGTGTTTGGATCAATATCACCAGGCCATGGGTAATCATGCTTCTTCCACTTTTTTATTTCAGCACCAACACGGAATTTCTTCCGCGTCCTCACTTTGGGACCTTCCAAATAGTTCAAATTCAGGCCATACAACCTTTTGGTAAGAAATACACTCCCAAGGGACAACTGTGGCACAAATTCAGAAGTGAGGTCCTCTGTGTTTCTACCTCTTCCACAATTCCCAACTGTTAGAGATAAGGTGGCCATCTACACGTTGAATGTGCCAAACTGCAAAATCAGCTTCAATGCCTTACAAGCCAAATATCTGCATTTCCACATAGAAAAACAAAATTAAGAATGAACATGCAAAAGACAGACAGACTAACATCAATTACTTGTTCCACTAGACGCTTGTGACCAGGAGGTCACGGATTCAAGCTGTGAAAACAGCCTTTCGCAGAAATGCAGGGTAGGACCCTTGTGGTCCGGCCCTTCCATGACCCCGCGCATAGCGCCAGGCTGCCCTCTTTTTTGCTTGTTCCACTATGCTTGACAGTAGGAGCAGACAGAGGGAAGACATATATTTGAGATAATAATAAGTAATCAAGAGAGATTTATCCTCAAAAAGTAATCATTTGAGTTCCATCAATACCCAATTTCCAAACATTTGAAGAACATATCTTGAAACTTGACTAAGACAAAGATTTCATCTTTATACTTAGATACCATATACAAATAACAATGCTGAAGAGCCTAGCTACACACATTAGCAGCAAAAGCCATTACACAACTCAATCACACCCGTTAACAGAAGCATCAATTCTTGGTTTAAAAAAAATTCTGAGCAACCCAAATGAGAAATGCACAGACAAAAGCAAGCAGAAATGCATTACAAGAAACAAAAAGTTAGGGCACGTATATATGGACAACTGTAGCCCTAGTAATATCCTCAACTAATCATCTTAAATTTGAAATTATGTAGTCTATCAACAAAAAAAGAAATGAATAGTAAAATAGATGGATAAATATCAACTCAGAAAGCATATACCATGGCTGAGCCAAGAAAGTGTAGAGCATGAAATATGGAGCTGAAAATTCTGGGGTTCTCCTTTTCTATCAATACAATATAATTTGGCTTTTTTTGGTATGAATATGCTAGTAGTTCAAGAACATGAACCAACGGTTGAGATAGAATACATGTATATATGCCAAGTTATCAACTGTTCAAAACTGAAAGCTCTTTTTATTTTGGCTGTAGATGACAGTAATGGATTAGCATTTGGAAAGCAATGGAGGTCCCCGCCAAAACATGTCATGTCCAAAGCCTGTGACAGGTAAATTTTGCCTTTTGAGGGGACAAATGCTTTAGCTGACTTGTTACACACAACATTACTAGTGCTTATCCAAATTCCAAAGTGTTCCACGCTATTTTTATTTTATGGGTTCTACAAATTATTAGATTTAGAAGGACGATTATAAATATTTATAATTAAATTCTAAATTTATTATTATATGTATATTTAATAGTTATTTTTAATATTTAAATATTATTTGAGAATATGTTATTGGGTTCGATCAAATTCGTAGGATATGGACTTGGGATTTTTACCTCCCTATACTACGAGTCCGTTTGGACATAAGAAATTTTTTCCCTTTTTCCAATTTTTTTTTTCCCGAAATCAGCGTTTGTTCATAAAATTTTCAATTTTCATTTGAAGATGCATTTTAAAAATTTGAAAAAATCCAAAAAGTTCTTTTTCAAACTTTTCACTCACAAAACTTCAAAAACAACCCAAAATTATATTCATGCCCATACACAACTCTAAAATTCAAATACTATTTTCACTTGAAATTTTTTTTCACCTTTTTCTGGAATTTTACAATTCTTATGTCCAAATGTCCACTACATCTGAAACTTTATTACCCTCTCTAATTAAGTTTTAACTTAATTACACAAACATATACAATTTATCAATACAAATAATTTTAAATGAGTATCCCGTTATATTAAGGAATTGAATAATGAATCAGTTATATGCTCTCTCTCCTACGCTCTCTGTGTCTCTCTCTCTCTTGCACTCTCTCTGTCTCTCTATCTCTCATTCTCTGTTCTTTCCCCAAATTTTCTTCCTATGATATTCTCTACTTTTTATCCTTTCATGTTGTATGTATTTTTAATGGAATTCATCAATAGATTTCAATTGTTTTACTATAGAGTTTTAACTTAGCAATTTCCTTTCATGTTGGACAATTGGTGTTCAAATTGAAATTGTCAATCAAAATTTTTTGAAGGTGTTTGACTCTCCACCATTGACAGCCATTAAAAAGCTTTGAAGCTTTGAATTCGAATTTGGATTTTCAAAAAACATTATTTGTTTGGATTGGGTGTTGTTGCGAACAGTTGGGAATATTGTTTGGAGTTTATATCTCAAATTTGAGGGTGTTTGGCGAAGATTAAACTTGATTTTGACTGAATTTCCGATTGAAACTCGAAGAAGAACATATGACATAGAATATACTTACAAAATTGTTATAAAATTGTATTAGAATTGTATGTAAATTGTATTTTGTTGTAGTTGTATGAAAGTTGAAAAATAGTTGTATAATGTATGAATCGTTGTATAAATTGTATTTAAGTTATCAATACTATCTTTTTACCTAAAGTTGTTGATATGTATCAAAATTGTATTAAGAGAGAAAGTTTTGACTGGAATTTCATAGAGGAAGCACACTACATACAAAATATATACAAATCAGATACAAGATATATAAAAGACATTGTATAAAATTTGTATGAAAATTGTATTTAAGTTATATGGTGTTGTATATGTATTTTAACTGGTAAAAATAATGTATGAAAGTTGTAGATAAGTTGTAAATAAGTGTAAATTATATAATTAGTTGTATGAAATTTATTTTTAATATGTATAAATATTGTAGATAAGTTATAAATAAGTTGTATAAAATTTATTTTTAGTTTATATGTTATTGTAGATGTATCAAATTTATATCAAAATTGTACGATTTTTTGTTTAATTTATATGTTGTTGTACCATACATTATTTTTTTCTTAACAATCAAATGATTAATAAACTATCGAATAACATATCTGACTAGAACAAACAAGTTGATCGATGGCAATCAATTGCTAATCGTTTTGTATAATGAAAACATTATAGTATATACTTGAATTTGAAAGTTTTTTTTTTGGTTCCAAAATCTCAACAGAATTGTTGTGCTAATACGTCAGTGAATCAAGAAAACAATGTGCTAAATAGATAAAGAAGAACATACATAGCTAAAAATTCGTGACAGGAGCAAAGTTTCATATGTTTTTGGACGAGTTTGTGTTTAGCTTAAAATAGATAATCTACAATTGGAAGGAATCTTATTGAAAGAGAAGAGGAGAAAAAAAAAGAAAAAGGTTTAACTTAATCGTTAATTTAAGACATTAATAATGGATTGTATATAAATTGTGAACAAACCTTATTTAGAGCGGGTAATTTTCAAAACCAGAAAATTTTGGTAATAAGGTTTCATATAGTGTATAGTAAAAAAAAATCCTTATGGGCTTCTACCTCGGCTTTTATAGGAGCAAGTGCACAAATAGCCATTGTCATGGATGTTATTTAGAGATTAGCCGATATTTATTTTGTCATGAAATTTTAAACTACAAATTTTCACTTCAGGACAACTCAAGATATTTTTAACCTGAAAATTTGAACTAAGCTGAAATTCAAGACGCACTGGTTAATTTTTTAATAACTTCCCTTTTAAAATGGCTACCGGGAGGCACTTCTACGCCTTTATACTAAAAGCAATAGAAATTTAAAAGGGAAGAAACAAAATTTTACGGGCACTTAGTGGGCGTTTGGACATAAGAATTGTAAAATTCCAAAAAAAAGGTAAACAAGATTTTCAAATGAAATTAGTATTTAAAAATTAGAGTTGTGTTTGGACTTAAATATTATTTTGGGTTGTTTTTGAAGTTTTGTGACTGATTTGAGTGAAACTTTTGAAAAACAGTTTATTGTTATGAATAGAATTGTAATTAGAGTGAATGTCTATCTTTTAGAGAGTTTTACTTTGCGGTAAAGTCATTTCCCCCTTATAAATAGAGGAGTCTTATCCCCATTATAAATAATCCCAAAATTCAATAAGAATTTCCTCTCTCTCTCTCTCTCTCTCTTTCTCTGCAATATTGTTCTTCTTCTTTTATTGTTTCATTACACGTTATTAACACGAGATTCTACCGTCTCAAAAAGCTCTTTGAGAAGACTAAGCAAATATGGATATCTCACAAAACAAACTTTGATCAAAGTTCAATTGTAAAAAATATTTGTTTAGTTGATTTATGGAGAGATGTCAACCTTTCGCTATTAGTAAGCACTCCCTTAGTTTTGACCTAGTGAGATTTCTTTACATTGAGTTAATTAACCCGGCGGGTTCGCCTAGATGCCTAGTAAAGAACGAGCTGGTGGGAAAGAGCTGGAGATCATGAAAAGCATTTCCACACAAGGAGGCAGGCGAGTGTACGACACATACAATATTCAAAGAGAAGAAATATTTCTCTCATTTAAGTATGTGTAAGGCAGATGTTACTATAATTTCTGGTAGTAGTAATTTAATTGAAGGCTCTAGAAGAGATACTATAACTCTATCTAAGGGAACAATACTTATCATAGAGAATGCAATGTTCTTCTCCAAGTTCAAGAGGAACTTGTTGAGTTTTAAAGATATCCGCCGAAATGGATATCATATTGAGACAATAGATGAGAATAATTTTGAATATCTCATCATTACCAAGAATGTCTTTGGCCAGAAAAGGGTAATTGAGAAATTCCCATCTTTATCTTGTGGCCTGTATTGGACAAGAATTAGTGCAATTGAAGCACATTCTATTGTAAACCATAAGGTTACTGATTCCAATACTTTTGTACTTTGACATGATCGATTGGGACATCCAGGATCAATTATGATGAGACGAATTATAGAAAACTCAAATGGGCATCCATTAAAGAATTTAAAGATTCTTTTAAATAATGAATTTTCTTGCACTTCTTGTTATCAAGGCAAGTTAATTATAAGACCATCACCAACAAAGGTTGAGATTGAGTCCCCTGCATTTTTAGAACGTATACAAGGGGACATTTGTGGACATATTCACCCACCTAGTGGATCGTTTAGATATTTTATGGTCTTAATAGTTGCATCTTCAAGATGGTCTCATGTGTGCCTATTGTCATCTCACAACCTGGCATTTGCAAAATTAATGACACAATAATCCGATTGCGGGCACAATTTTCTGCTAATCCAATTAAGTCTATTAGACTTGATAATGATGTTGCATTTTCATCCCAATAATTTAATGATTATTGCTTGTCAATTGGGATAAAAGTGGAACATCTTGTAACTCATGTTCACACTCAAAATGGCATTGCAGAGTCTTTAATTGATAACAAGACTGTTACTCATGAAAACGAGGCTGCCCACTTCTGTTTGGGGTCACACCATTTTGCATGCAGCAATGCTATTTCATCTCAGACCGATAAAGTATCATAAATATTCCCCGTTGCAATTAGTTTTGGGTCATGAACCTAATATATCCCATTTAAGAATTTTTGGATGCGCAGTATATGTGCTTGTAGCACCGACATATAGCACCAAAATGGGTCCCCAAAGAAGATTAGGAATATATGTTGGGTTTGAATCGCCCTCCATTATTCGCTACCTCGAAACAGTAACAAGGGATTTGTTTACTGCACGATTTGCAGATTGTCGATTCGATGAGATACTTTTTCCAAAATTAGGGGGAGAAAAAATTGGTGAAGCCAAACGGGAAATTTTGTGAAAAAATCCATCATTATTTCATCTTGATCCACGTGCCTCTATTTGTGAAAAAGAGGTGCAAAAGATTATTCATTTGCAGAGAATAGCTAATCAAATGCCAGGCGCATTTACGAGTCTGAAAAAGATAACAAAATCACATATCCATGTAGAGAACGTTCCAATTCGTATTGATGTCCCTATTGGACAATCTTCTGGTGTCATAGCTAATGAGTCAAAGGCATGCCTAAAACGTGATAGGCCATTGGGTTCTAAGGATCGAAATCCTATAAAAAGGAAAACAAATGATCAAAATGACACTACGAAAGATTCTCATGAAAAAATCCACGATTTAAAAAATTCTGAGATTCATGAGGAAACCACTGAGCCCGAGACTGGAAAAAATAAGGAACTATCAATAAATCCAATCGATATTGAGACAAATTTGCATTGAGTGGATATAGTGGTGTATTATGTCTTTGCATATTGTCACGACCCAAATTTCCCTCTGTTGGGTACCGTGATGGCATCTAGTCCTAGAGACTAGGTAAGCCTAACAATTAATAATAACAACAATAAGTAAAGGAAACTAGCAGTCTCGATATAGAAACCTTGACAGAATTTACAATATTTTCCCAAAACCGGTAATACAAGTCATAAGCTCTACGAATATTCTACAACTTTTAAATACAACTGTTCAAAAATAAATACAACAGTGTATGAATACTGCTTATAAGAAGGTGACTCTGAAGCCTGCGAACGCAGCAGCAGGTTACCTTAAGTCTCCCCGTCAATGGTCCATGCGACTACTAACAATCAATGCCTCGATCTGTGCAACAAAAATGCACAGAAAAGTAGTATGAGCACACCACAACGGTGCCCAGTAAATATCAAGACTAACCTCGGTGGAGTAGTGACGAGGACTAGTCAAGACACCACTGATCTACAAAATAACTGACATGAATATAGAAGTAACCGAACACTACATCTATCAAAGAATTCACGGAATAATTTACGACAATGACAATATAATGCGGAATAAAATTATAGAAGAACAACCACCAAACAACACAAAATACACAGAAAGATGGACATCAAAACAAGCCAAACCAGAAGAAAACACAATGCACTAGAGAACCCCACCACTCAACTCTACGTTTATTTATTCATATCGAGCCTTAGCCATTAAATTCCAGAAACTGGTGAAAACCCTTAAACAATAGATCATATGAAAAGCTTTGCAAGTAAAGTCATTTTAATGTAGAAAGATTTCCTTTGAAAACATACTTTCTCCAAAATATATATAAGTATATGTACTAGAGAGAATTACGTAAAACATAGTTTTCTTTCCAAATACGAAGTTTCCAAAGATGCTTTCCCAATAAAGGACTTCCAAGTATCATTTTATGCAAGACTAATGCTTTTCAAATATACCTTCGATGTAAAAGCCTTCAGATATAATCATTTCGAAACCATTACCTTTCAATAATACTTGTCCATAAATATAGTAAGAGATCAGTATGAATATCAAAATTAAAACAACGGGATGTTAACTCTTAAACAAATGCAGTAAATATCAAACAAGGACACGGAAAAATATAATGCAAAGACACGTGCACGACATGTCCCCTCGTGCTAAAATAAATAATATCTCGGCACAGAATGTCCTCTCGTGCATAACCTCATAATCACTCGGCACATAATGTCTCCTCGTGCATAGCCTCACAATCACTCGGCACGGAATGTCCCCTCGTGCATAAATAAATAAATAAACACTCGGCACGGAATGTCCCCTCATGCATAAATAAATAAATAAACACTCGGCACGGAATGTCCCCTCGTGCATAACCTCACAATCACTCGGCACGAAATGTCTCCTCGTGCATAATCTCACAATCACTCGACACGGAATGTCCCCTCGTGCATAACCTCACAATCACTCGGCACAGAATGTCCCCTCCTGCATAAATAAACAAACGCTCGGCACTGAATGTCCCCTCGTGCATAAATAAATAAACACTCGGCACAGAATGTCCCCTCGTGCATAAATAAATAAATAAATAAACAACAAATTGACGAAGCAAATCAACAATAGGAACCATAAATCACAACGTCCCAGCAAGGGAATCCAACAATGCAAACAATATCATAACAACACAAGCAATAATAGAAACACACCATCCCGGCAAGGGAGTCAACAATGAACACAACACCATCCCGTCAAGGGAAAACGGCTATAACCAATCTCGCTTAAGAAATTTAACTTTACGGAATAAACTCAACTTAAACGAATGTCCAGAAATAGGCAACATCAAGGAAACATCCACAACATAAATGTTTATCAACTGACCCAAGTAGCACAAAAAGGAGGAATCATAGGAATTACAATGTAAGACTCACGGTTATGCTTGACGCCAACGAACGGATGTTCTAACTACGGCTAAGCAACTATAAAACTAGATAACACTAATATAGTCTATTTGACAGTTTTAGGAAGCAAATATAGCATAAAGATAAGAGCGGTAAAATATTCAGTTAAGTCCATTAGAATCAAATAATCAACGAAGGAATCCAAAAGTAAGTAATCCTAATTTAAGCAGGAATAATGAAATTAACAACCAAGGATGCAAATGTAACAATTACAACTCATACACAGGTAACGTAAGAACATACGAATCCTAAAAGGCCAATCTATTAGCAAATAAGTCCGAGTACGCACTCGTCACCTCGTATACACGGACTACAATCAACAAGGAAGACTCAATCCTAAGGGGTAGTTCCCCCACACAAGGTTAGGCAAGATACTTACCTCAAAGACGATAACCGGATACTCAAAAATGAACTTCTCGGGCGAAAAGACCTCCAGACGGTTCACAATCAACTAAATCAACTTCAAAATACACATAACACGTATACGGAATGATTCCGAATAATAAAGTCTCAATCTTTACAACATAATGAAAATCGACCCAAAAGTCGGGCCTCGGGCCCGCACCTCAGAACCCGACAAATTTTACAAATTCCGATTACCCATTACGATATGAGTTCACCCATACTAAATTTATCAAATTCTGATGTCATTTGGTCTTTCAAATCATGAAATTTCCTCTTAGAAGTTTTCTTTCAAAACCCACAATTCCCTCAACCCAAAACACAAATTAAATGATAAAAATAAGAACTAATTCATGAAATATAATTAATTATAGTGGAATAACACTTACCCATTCGATTTGTGTGAAAAACCCTCAAAGAATCACCCTAAACCGAGTTCTAGAAGTCAAAATATGTCAAAAATGGCGAAACCCCGATTTTGAGTTTAAAATTGTTCTGCCCAGGTATAAAAGCACCGCGATCGCGGACACAAGGATGCGATCGCGAAGAGGAAAGTTGCTGCTGGCAAAAAGATACTATGCAATCGCGAATGAGTTGATGCGATCGCATAGAAGAGGTTTATGGTCACTGTCCAGGTGCACCGCGAACGCGACAAGGGGTATGCGATCGCGGAGTGTATGGTTTGTGGAGGTATGCGATCGCGGACGTGCATTTGCGATCACACTGAAGGAAAATCTGGGCTGCTCACAGAGACTCTATGCGATCGCGGCTACTCCTATGCGATCGCATAGAAGGAAACCAGTAGGCAAATTTCAGCTGTTCAAAAATAAGGAAAATGGACCCGACACCCATCCGAAACACGCCCGAGGCCCCCTGGACCCCGTCTAACCACACGAACAAGTCATATAACCTAACACAGACTCGCTCGAGGTTTCAAAACACATAAAACAACACCAAAACAACGAATCAAACCAAGAATCAAACTTAGGAATTTTCAAAACTTTAAATATCAAGACTCGCGTCGAAACCTATCAATTCAACCCGGATTAACGTGAAATTTGCTGACAAGTCCCAAATGACACCACAGACCTACAACCACTCTCGAAATTCCATTCTAAACCCGATATCAAAATTTCACCTATCGGTCAAAATCGCCAAAATTCTAACTTTAGCCAAATACCTCAAATCACTCTACGGACCTCCAAAACCAATTCTGGGCGCATGCCTAAGTCCAAAGTCATCATACGGAGCTGTTGACATTGACCAAAACTTAACCTCCGGTCAACTTCCATCACTTAAGCTTCAAAAGCTAGAATTTTTCTCCCAATTCGACTACCGATTATCCGGTAACTGAATCTAACCACGCACACATGTCGATATACATAATGTGGAGCTGCTTATGGCCTTACACCACCGAACGGAGCTTAAATTCTCAAAACGACCGGTCAGGTCGTTACAGATATAATGTTGCATCTAGTATTATGCAAGATAGCGAGGATCTTGAACCTTAATCTGTTGGAGAATGTCGACAAAGACGTGATTGGCCAAATGGCAAGAAGAAATCCAATCAGAGTTGAATTCACTCGCGAAACGTGAAGTTTTTGGGCCCTTAGTACAAACACCTAATGGTGTTAAGCCTGTTGGCTATAAATGGGTCTTTGTACGCAAGAGGAATGAGAAAAATGAGGTATAAAGATATAAGGCACGCGTTGCACAAGGATTTTCAAAGGCCTGGTGTCGATTATGAAGAGACATATTCACCCGTTATGGATGATATAACGTTCCGTTATCTCATTAGTTTTACTGTCCATGAAAAGCTTGACATGCATTTAATGGATGTGGTTATCACCTACCTTTATGGATCACTTGATAATAAGATATACATGAAAATTCTCGAGAGATTTAAAATGCCTAACGCACATATTCAAAGTCCCGAGAGTGTTTTCAATCAAATTGCAAAGATCTTTGTGTGGTCTAAAGAAATCAGGACGTATGTGGTATGATCGTTTTAGCGAGTACCTATTAAATGAAGGTTATATACGTGATGCCTTTTGTCCATGTGTTTTTATAAAGAAAACAACATCGGAATTTGTTGTGCTTGCCGTATATGTTGATGACATAAACCTTATTGTAACTCCTATAGAACTCCAAAAGTCAATGATTATTTAAAGAAAGAATTCAAGATGAAAGATCACGGAAAGACAAAATTATATCTCGGTTTTCAAATTGAACATATGGCAAACGTAATTTTTGTTCATCAATGTACCTACATAGAAAATGTATTGAAACGATTTTACATTGATGGAGCACATCCATTAAGTACTCCGATGGTTGTTCGATCACTTGATGTGAATAAGGATCCATTCCGACCTCACGAAAAGAATGAAGAGCTACTTGGTCCTGAAGTACTATATCTTAGTGCAATTGGTGCACTAATGTATCTTGCTAATACAAAAAGGCCTGACATAAGTTTTTCAGTTAATGTATTAGAAAGATATAACTCTTATCCTACAAGGAGACATTGGAATGGAATCAAACACATATTGCGATATCTAAAATAGACTACTGATATGAGCTTATTTTATGGCAATAATTGCAGTCCCGATCTTGTTGGTTATGCCGATGTTGGTATTTATCCGATCCACACAAGGCTCGATCTCAAATAGGCCATGTGTTTACATGTGGAGGTACTGTCATATCTTGGCGATCAACTAAGCAATCAATCATGGCTACTTCATCTAATCATGCCGAGATAATTGCTATTCATGAAGCAAGTCGAGAATGTATGTGGTTGAGGTCTATACTACATCTTATTCAAGACAAATGTGGTTTGAAGTGTGATAAACTACCCATGATTTTGTATGAAGACAATGCAACATGCATAACCCAATTGAAGGGAGGATTCATAAAAGGAGATAGGACAAAGCATACTTCATCAAAGTTATTTTTCACACATGATTTTCAAAAGAATGGTGATATCAATGTGCAATAGATTCGTTCAAGTGATAATATAATTGATTTGTTCATAAAATCTCTACTGACGTCAACTTTCAAGAAGCTAGTGTACAAGATCGGGATGCGAAGGCTCAAGGATGTGAATTGATGCTCTCATCAGGGGGAGTTTATACCAGTTGCACTCGTTTTTCCTTACAAGGTTTTGTCCCACTGGGTTTTCCTTACAAGGTTTTTAACGAGGCAACCAAAAGGCGTATTATTAAACATATGTACTCTTTTCCTTTACTAGAATTTTTTTTCCACTGAGTTTTTTTTAGTTAATAATTTAACGAGGCACATTACTTATTGAGTAGACATTCAAGGGGGAGTATTATGAATATAATTGTAATTAGAGTGAATGTCTATCTTTTTGAGAGTTTTACTTTGTGGCAAAGTCATTTTTTCCCTATAAATAAAGGGGTGTTACCAAATTGTAAATGATCCCAAAATTCAATAAGAATTTCCTCTCTCTCTTTCTCCGCAATATTGTTCTTCTTCAAGTGAAAGTTGACAAATTTCAAAATTAAGTAAAAATTAAAAATTTTATGACCAAATGCTAATTTCGAAAAAAAAATGAAAATTTTTCGGAAAAAAGGTGATTTTTTTTTTATGTCCAAACGGGCTCTTTATATAGCCGAAAGAAATTTGCCCCCGTAGGGACACACCAACTCAAAAGCAATTTTAAATAAGAACATACTTCTAGGGATAATATTACGAAATTGAAAAAAATTCTGAAACTTTTTATAGGTTATGATTTAACATTGACTTTGTTTTAGATTTTCTAAGCAATTTAAAGTGTATAGTTTAACATGGCTTCTTATTAGCTAGGGTATAATATTCATTTTTAAAAATTGTGTTGCTCTTTGTAGAGGCTGACCAGGATTCGATAATTGCGAGACATTATGACATTCAATACAAATTTATTATTGCTCATATAGATTGGTTAGGCGACCTGTGCTAATGTCTGATTATTATTTTTAAATCATTTACAAGTATATATAGAGTTTTTGCCGAAGTATTCGAGTGCCAATGACCCCTCAACGTATAGTGTAGGTCCGCCTCTGATTCTTTGATCACCAATCTTTCTTGTTAATTTCAAACTATTTAATATCTGGTATTTTATTTTAGTTTTTATATTTATTAGCTTAACACATGTAATTTCGACAAAGTTTCCTTGAATTTTTTATTTTACTCCGTCAGGCATAGTACAATTATTAAATTGGTCCTACAAACTTTACGATATGCGTTGCCACGACTGCAATAATTATCCCTCAGTAAAAGTGTTTAACGGACGGGCTGGACACAAAAAATGCCAGCCCATCCGGTAACTTATCGGGTTGTTAACGGGCTGGGGATAGTGGGATGGTGGCAGACTGGGAATTTTTGGGTTATATAGGGGCACGAGTTCGGTCATAACGGGCTCGGGCGGGTCGGGCTAATTTTTTTTTTTTTTTTAAAATTAAATTATATTTTTCTTATTCAATATTATTGATAGTTAAGTGTTTGCACACTTTTAAGGCTTAGAATTAAAGTTTAGAATTAAACTTTGAAGTTTAAACTTTAAAGTTTAAAAAGCTTAAAGATTTAAATTTGAATTTTAAAATTGAAAATTGAAAGTAAGTGGCTACAAAAAATTATTTAATAAGACTAATAGGCAATCACAATATGTAAGTAACTTTGATATTTTTATTGAATAATATATAATACTTCAAATTAATTTGCAAGTTCTTTTTTGATTTTTTTTAATTTTTGAACTTGCAAATTAAAAGTTTACAACAATTATAAAAAAAGAAAAAGAAATAGTACATCACATGTTTTGCATCATTTTTGTAAGTTCTTCCATGTCAACATGAGGTTCTTGGTTTTTGGCATTGGTTGAATCGGTACCATCAATTTCTTGGTCTTCCGTTTCATCTACCTTGTCACGCCCTTGATTTCGCCGTTCTGATCTTATCCAATCTCTGAAGCACACTATAACTTCCAAAGCGTTGCTGCCTAATGGATGACGGGTATCTCCTAGCTGCTGCCTTGCTTGGCTAAATGCACTCTCTGATACGACTGTTGAAATAGGCACATTTAGCACGTCTCGAGCCATGGCCGAAAAGAACAGGAAATTGATTTGAGTTGCTCCTCCACTAACCCAACGGTAGAAAATCCTTTATGAGGGGCTCCGGTGACTTTTGCTAGTAGAATTGGAGTTCATCAATATTCCTGCTACTGGTTTGTTGATGCTCTCCTAGTATAGACCAAATCAAATAATCTTGAACACCATCATATTCATCTAAAGTTGTTCCAGATGTTGAAGTATTACTTGAAGGAATATTTGCATCTACAACCGAAGAAACATCAACAATGTTAGCATAATAATTATATAAAGTTTGTAAATTTATGTGTAGATCAGAAATACAAGTGTCAATATTAGGAGTTTCAGTTGGTTCAACATCCATATAAGTATATAAAGCACTGATTAATTGACGACACTTTATTATTTTGAGAGTAGAGTTTAAAATAGCACCAATTAGGTAAATAGGGGGAATTGAGTAGAAATATTTTTTAAACTTATCTAGCATAGATTCAACAACAGAATTATATCCTTCTTTCTTCTTCAAACTATGTAGTAAAAGAGAAATTTCAGCAATATGAACTAAACCATTTACAATAGTAGGATAATAAGCTCCAGAAAACTCAAGTGTAGCTACATAAAATTTTTGTAAAAATTGTACAACATCTTCAATGACATCTCAAGTTCTAGATGTTAACAAACGACTAGGATTGATACAATGAGAATTAGCAACTTCAGTTATAGGCATTCTATATTTATAACAACATCTTAAAAATAAATAAGTATAATTCCACCTAGTAACTACTTCTTCGAGCATGAGTCTTGGTTTTAGTCCATAGTGTACACATTTTTCCTTAAATATATTTAACCTAGCACTTCTATTATTTCCTTGAATTACACTAACAGTTCTCCTAACTAAAGTGACTCCTCTAAATAATTCAAGGTCACTCTTCACAATCAAGTTATAAATATGACATGCACATCTAACATGAAATATTTCAGGAAGTGATGGGTGTAGATGTTATTTTAGTATTGTAATAGCGGCATTATTGTTAGAAGCATTATCAAATGACATACACAAAACTTTTTCTGCAAGATTATAAAATATAGCAACTTTATGGATAATATTACTTATAAATGCACCAGTATGACTTTGATCTTCATCATATTTAAAAGTAATAATACGTTTATGCATACAAAAATTATCACCTATCCAATGACATGTAACAGTCAAATAATCATTTTCATTTACAGCACGACCAATATCAGAAGTAAGAGAAAGAAAGACTGACGAACAAATAACGTTATATGTCTGATATTGTCCATAAAGCCTAAAAATATCAGATCTACAAGTACTTCTAGGAATACCTTTAAACAAAGGGTTATAAATTCTTTGAATATAAGTAACAAGATATGGTGAAGAAGCAAAACTAAAAGGTAAATAACCTAAAACAATCATTTTAGCTAATTCTTTCCGGTCTTTTTTAATATCGTATTTACCCATTAACCCCCCAGTGCTCGGGTTAAGTTTTTGTTTCTCACCTTCCTCAACTACTCCCCAATCAAGAGGGTGCTCATCTTCCATGTGCCTATGAAGTTGACCCGTTCCCCTATTCTTACCGGGCTCATGTTTATAAACTTCCTTATATATTCTACATTTTACATAATTTTTCTCATTTTCTAGTCTATCGAAAAAATACTAACACTTACTTCTTAATCTTCGATTCTTCTTAATAGGGAGGGGAGGCTTACTTGTTCCACCCCTAATACTTTGTGTTTGACTAGCATTACCAGGTGTAGGTGGTGGTATTTCAAGATTATCGGGTGATTGAATATCATCTAAATCATCATCTATACCATAATTTTCTTGAAGTCATAATCTACATTTAAATTTTTGGGTGAACTTTCAGAAACATGTGTAAAGCTACTAGAAGAACCAACACCGCCTCTTGATCTTCTGAAAATTTTCTTACTACCACCTCTACTAGTGCAAAGCTTTTTTGGCCGCTCTAAGTAAATCCATTATGTAATTTAAATCAAGAAATTAAAATAATAATTCTAAATAATAAAATAAATGTACACCAAAGAAGAGAAAGAGATGTTGTACCGGGATTCCGAATGCCGCACTAATTTTGATATAGAAACTCAAACTTCAATTGATAACTTGATACTTGATACCACACTTCAATTGAAACTTGATAATAATAATTTTGTAATGGCTAAACTAAATATTTGATGAAACTTGAAATAATGAGTAATTGAGAATTTAAGGGCAATAATCAATAATATCAAGAGAGAATTAGAGTAGTAAGAAAATGAATTGTGAGGAATAATGAAGAAGAAGGGGGGCTATTTATAGTTTTTAAAAGGTTAAAATTGTAATTTATCAAATATTAGGGGTGGGGGCTACTTTCTTAAGGGGTAGGCCGAAATGGCTATTTTTGCAAAATTTGGCCGTTGGCAACGGTCAGATTTTTTTTAAAAAAAAAAAAAAAATTTAAGCGAGGTAACGGGCTGAATCGGGCTGTAGCCCGTTAAGAACCCGTTAAGGGCTTAATGGGTTGTAGCAGGTCCGGTGCACCGTTTTCCAAAATGTGTACGTTTAAAACCCGTTCCCCGCCCAACCCATCCCAGCCTGTCAATTTAGCTAGGGGCTTTTGCATCTATACCCGCTTTTTGGGTCACGTTTTAACTTATACCCGCTTTGTAAAAAAAATTGTAAGCGTACCCACTTTTCGCATAAACTTCAAAATGCATACGGCCTGAAGTAGCAAAGACAATCAGACAAACTTCAACATTCTAGGCTTTTTCAAAAACTTCAGTAGAAGTGCTGAAGTTATTTAGTTCATTTGTAAAAACTTCAGCACTAAATAAGCTGAAGTTTTGTCCTGGATTAATTAGTTTTGTCATAAAGCTTTTTCAAAAACTTCAGTAGAAGTGCTTAAGTTATTTAGTTCATTTGTAAAAACTTCAGCACTAAATAAGCTGAAGTTTTGTCATAAAGCTTTTTCGAAAACTTCAGCTGAAGATGCTAAAGTTATTTAGTTCATTTGAAATTTTTTTAGCACTAAATAAGCTGAAGTTTAGTTTTGCAATAAATTTCTTTTAAAAACTTTAGCAGAAGTGCTGAAGTTATTTAGTTCATTTGTAAAAATTTCAGCACTAAATAAGCTGAAGTTTTGTCCTGGATTAATTAGTTTTGTCATAAAGCTTTTTCGAAAACTTCAGCTGAAGATGCTAAAGTTATTTAGTTCATTTGTAAAAATTTCAGCACTAAATAAGCTGAAGTTTTGCACACGTATCAGGAAGGCGGCGCTTGAAATTGTAAAAATTAGGATATATGTTAAATAATTTTAAAAATATGGGTATAGGTTAAATGAGAGCGACCAAATAAGGTGTCCCGTGCAATTATTTAGCTAGAGCAACGGGCTGACCCGGGTTGAACCGGGTTGTTAACGGTCAGCCCGGCCGGATTAACACTTTTGACCCTCAGTGACAAAATTCTCTAACGACAAGACAAACCAAATTCTACCAACTCTGCATCTTCTTCAATCGGGGTTTGTAATTTCAAGATTCCCTAATCTTTTTCTCATTGAATTCTTGTTTCTGTTGCATCTCTGTTCCTTTGTGCATTAATTACTGTGTAGTTAAGAAAGATTTCTTTTGCTTTTCTGTTCTTTTGATATCAGTATGTTTGCATGTTTTTTTTTGGATAAAATCCATAAAATTGTTTGGATGATCCCATGTAGTGGTTGCTTAAGATTGAACTAGATGGTTTACAGAAAAGAAGTGATTAAGGTTGCTTCTTTTAACAACTTTCGGTTTCAATATGAAGTGAATTGCAAATCAAAAGATCTTTAGCAGCAGTGTTAAGCAGAAGGAATTGATTGAACCATTGAAAGGGGTAGTTATAACAATTTCATTTGATTGAAGTTGCCCATTTCATGTAGTTGTTTATATGAATAAGATTTGCACCTCACTATGAACACTTCTCGCTAATTTTTTAATAGCAAGATCCTTTTTTAGTGCTTGATCATGGTGTTGTACTTACCAGGTTCCAATGGAAGAACTAGGCGGTGACACACCTGAGATTTATGACTGCGAGATCAGACTGGTTAGTTTTTAAAAAAATACTACACACGTCAATGGGAATGATAAAAATGAAAAGGAAACTAATGACATGTAAAATACTTTGTGAAAATGTAGAGAGTGAATCCTCAAAGGCGAAAGGAAAAGGTTTACATAGGTTGTGGTGCTGGGTTTGGAGGTGATCGACCAATAGCAGCTTTAAAACTACTTCAGAGGGCGAAAGAGTTGGATTATATAGTGCTGGAATGCCTAGCCGAGCGCACCCTTGCTGAGCGCTATCAGGCGATGAAGTCTGGTGGCAAGGGCTATGATCCCCGTAGTATGTTTTTCTTATCACATACTGTAGTTTGTTTTGTGTCATTACAAATATGCATCTCAAGTACCTGTGTGTGGTTTGTCTATTCATCAGTATGCTAGAAATGTGATAACTTGCCTATTTGGTGATAACTACAAACATTGACACAGTCTCAGAGTGGATGGAACTGCTCTTACCTTTGGCTATGGAGAATGGAGTTTGCATTATTACAAACATGGGTGCGAGTATGTGATATGCCTAAATTTCCTTCCTTTGTCTTTCTTGCTCTTTTTTGTTTTTGTGTAGAAATTGCCTCTGTATTTGCCGAAGAATAAATATTTTCTCTTTGACAATATGGGGAATAGATGATCCGTTTGGTGCCCGAGATGAAGTCGTACAACTTGCAAGTGGACTGGGTATTTCCATAACTGTTGGTGTGGCTCATCAAGTTGCTGTTGTCAGATCAGGTTGTAGTTCGAATATCACAGATGAAAATAAACTGATGTACTAATTGCTTTTGCAAATTTCTTTCGATTTCCTCATTCTTCCTTTAAGCAGAAAAATCATGTCATACTTATAGATTTCTTTGGGATACATTCAGATTTGGAGGAGCACCTTAGGCATGTTGATGTAAGATTTTGGTAATATACAGTATTTTCAGTGGTATAAGTCAGCATCATTTATTCCATCAAGGACAAAAATTATACTATGCAGGTCGTGTTTCTTATTTTTCTGATGATTCTAGGTGGGTTTATATGCAAATCTTAATAGAGTGATCATTTCTTCCCTGCTCTGCAGATCCTTGATTATATAAGTATTACGATTATAGTAGCATCCCTTTTATTTGCTTTTTCTGCAGGATGTTAGTGTGTATCTAGGAGCAGCTCCTATCGTTGAATGTCTTCAGAAATTCAGACCAAATGTCATTATTACTTCTCGTGTTGCTGATGCTTCCTTATTTTTGGCCCCAATGGTATGACAGTAGATTCCTTTTTCATTTTCAATTTTCCTGCAGTCACATTTATCTTTTCACTTGTTAAAGTGCTTGCTCACCTCTTGTACCAAATATAATCCTTTCACAGCATAATTTATGGTCACTTCATTTCTAAGAGCAATAACTATGAAAATCCACTCAACTTTCCGCATCTTAAGCAACTGAAAACTGATATTATCTAAAGCCATTGAAATTTGTTTAAGAAGTCAAATTCGTGTACAACATAGTTAGCTTTTCCCTTTCAATTTTTGTTTGGCTTCTCGAAGTATATCTATGATTATGATGGACACATCCTAGAGCTTAGAATGAAAACAGACACTTAGACACCTGCAACTTTCCACTGGTGTAAGAGTGTTAGAAGGAAGGGGCATTCTTCAGCTTTATATGAAGTTAGCTGCAACCTGAGGGTATAAGGTGGAAACTGCCTTCTTGTCACCACTTAATGGTCGAAATGATTCAAAGCTATCTTGTAAGTGAAAGGAGCAGAAGCCTGTGAGGTCTTCAAATTCATGTTCTCAGGGGCATGGCTTCTTTACATATCTCTTCCTGCTGCCGGTCTTAAACTGTAATAGACTGGATATGTTGGAATGATTCTTTTTCTTTTTGGGTTGGTGTGAAAGATAATCAGAGTTGAAAACCAGGCAGAAAGGATGCCTTTTGGTGGTGTTTTAATCAATCAATGAATCTTGAAGATCCAACTGAAATTTGAGTTTTCAGTTGTATTGAGGCTTGATAGGAAAAATAACAAGCTTATTGCAACCAAATGTGGTGTGTGAGGAAAATCGCCAACTGGAGTAGATTAACAGTTAGGCAAAAGACTCTCCTCCTAGAGACTGCCTTGGATCATTTTGGGTCTGAAAGCAACCGGATTTATTTTTTAGTTATACCTATTTTAAGCCGAGGGATCTTCCGGAAACAACCTCTCTGCCTTCTTGAAGGTAGGGGTCAGGTCTGCGTACACACTACCCTCCCTAGACCCCACTTTTGGGTCTGAAAGCAACCGGATTTATTTTTTAGTTATACCTATTTTAAGCCGAGGGTCTTTCGGAAACAACCTCTCTGCCTTCTTGAAGGTAGGGGTAAGGTCTGCGTACACGCTACCCTCCCCAGACCCCACTTGTGGGGATTACGCTGGGTTTGTTGTTGTTGTTGTTATTGTTGCACCAGTTCTTCAATAGTAATACAAAATTATTCTGATATAATAATACTGAAATAAGTTACAACTTTCTTTAGAAGCATATCTAAAGGTTTCTATTATAATCAGGTATATGAGCTCGGTTGGAATTGGGATGAGTTGCAACTACTTTCCCAAGGTTCGCTGGCTGGCCACCTGCTAGAATGTGGTTGTCAACTTACTGGAGGATACTATATGCATCCGGGTGAACCTTTCATTTGCAATATCATGCAATATTTCTGGGTTGTGCATCTTTATAGGAGGGAGCGTGACGTGTATATATTGTGGTGTTTTTGAGAGTTGGAGGGATTACCTTACTAGCTCCAATAAAATGCACTTTGAGAACCTTATTTTTCTCTATGTATCTCAATGATTCTGAATATACCTATTGAACCATAATCTTGAAAAAGACTTCACTCCCTCTTTATTTAGTATTAACCTTTAGCTTGCCTTACTTATTGTTCTGGTTTTTCTTACTCTGCCGCTGTTTCTATTTGTCACTTCACGTGTAACTTGCTGACTGTACTTTCATCACTGTAGGAGATAAATACCGTGATATATCTTTACAAGATCTCCTCGATTTGTCTCTTCCTTTTGTGGAAGTCAGTTTTGATGGGCGAGTATGCGTAGAAAAGGCAGAAAACAGTAGTGGGATTCTGAATCCCAGCACGTGTGCCGAGCAACTTCTGTATGAAGTGGGGGATCCTAGTAGCTACATAACCCCAGATGTGGTAAATGTGCAAGTTGTATTGGCTATCTAGATTGAAAAGGGAAAGAATATGAAAAGCTTCAATCAGAGAAGAGTGTTACCTTGCCTTTTCCTTGGCACAGGTTGTAGATTTTCAAGATGTTTCATTTCAGACATTATCAAGCAGTAAAGTCCTCTGTGCTGGGGCAAAGCCATCTGCATCAGCTCCTAATAAACTGTTGCTGCTGGCCTCCAAGGTAATCTCGGTGTTCATATGCAACATAGAGAGAAAGTGGAAGGATTTCTTCCTCTCTGTTGTCATGTGGTCCCTAACGCAACATTTTGGCTAATATAACTATGCTTTTCGTAAGCTCAACACCCCATTGCACTTGCCTTGTACCTCTCGTCAGTATTTTGTTTTGAATCTGGGTGGTCATAATCGTAAGACCCCAAAGATATAACTGTAACCGGTTTTCTTTATGCCATCTGCTCCGTCGCCCTCAATCTCATGAACAAAAACAAGATAGAAGCCATTGAATCCCATGCATCACCAAACAACGCTCTCACCGACACTTCCATTTCATAATTAATTTGGATTTTGCTACCCTCCTAATATAATAATATTGTTACTTTGCATACCATCTTTTAGACCATACGACCTTTTATTGGATGTGTTACCCTAACACAGTAGCACCACTATAATCTCATTTGGCTAGTTCGTAAAAGGTTAATTTGTACTTTTAAGATCACTATCTGCTCTCAGCATCATTTTCCTTCCATTCTCCTTCAGCAAGTGTCTTCTATAGGCAATTGTTTATTACAGCTGGATTGATGGATGTTTCTGTTTGTTCTTACTTGGCGACTGCCTCATTTTCAGGACAAGGGGTGGAAAGGCTGGGGAGAGATATCCTATGGTGGTTATCAGTGTGTTAAACGTGCTAAAGCTGCTGATTTTTTGGTAACAAGTCTTTATTTCTCCTTCCTGGACTGCTATTATGGTTTTCCTTAAACTTATTCTTGGCTTCTGGAATGCTAGATTAAGAAGTGTAGAGTTTTCAGTTTTGATTTTCTAATTGCATTTTTTCAGGTAAGATCATGGATGGAAGAAGTATGTCCTGGAACAAACAAACACTTAGTTTCCTATATCATTGGACTAGATAGCCTGAAGGCTGCCAGCATAGATGAAGATTTGCCTAGGGATATTCAAGATATCAGATTACGAATGGATGGTTTATTTGAGAAGGAGGAACAAGCAATCCACTTCACAAAAGAGTTCATAGCATTATATACAAATGGACCTGCTGGTGGTGGCGGTATCAGGTCTCTTTCATCCTCTGTTCATATTATTTTTTGAGTCATAGAACTTCAGAAAATTGTGACTGCTTTTAGTTATTTTCTAGATGACTCAAAATAGTTTCTGTTACATTCATTGTTCAATAGTTAAGTAATTGAAAGTATTTCACAGTATTAGTTAGTACTAGTTAGCTATAAAACTAAGAAAATTTATTATCCAAAGATACCTATAAGATAGATTTACACAGTGAATTTTCTTTTGATTTTGTAGAACCCATCTTGTCAGGAAAAGGGACTTCATGGTATGATATGCTCTAATGAGCAATTTGATCTGCGCTGTTGTTTTCAATCTGGAAGTTGTAATATCTAGTCTCATGTCATTTGCTAGATCAGTTTCTTCGCCCAATTTCAACCCTCACATTAAGGGCACTAAAATTTAAGACTGCGTCTTGATACAGCAGCAATTTGGGTATTTCTAATCCTTACCTGCATAATTGTGTATGATTGAGTTTTTACCGTATGCAAAACTTTTTTTGCTCTTCTTGGTCACAATGATCAAAGGCTTGAAATAGTCATTATTTCTGCAGGTTATATGATCACATGTCATCGTCTGATGTGAAAATGTGTCTTAATATTACTCCCCAGTTTATCTCTTTCTAAACTTAATGCCGCTTCTTGCTTATGTCAAAACATATATTCATGACATGTAGTTTGTTATTTTAATATGGATAGGTGTCTCAGTTTTCCTGCCCCAAATCATCTCTTGCTCATTTAGTACTTCCGTATGTTGAATACATATTTATGTAACATGTATTAATGCTCTTCATCTTCTTTTAATGTACGGCAGCACTGGACACAAAAAAGAGATCATTCTTGAGAAGGCATTGGTATCTCCATCTCCCTATATCTCATTTATATGTGTGTTTGTGTGTGTGTATGTGTGTTTGTCTGCATGTGAGTGTTTATGCATGATGCGGACATGACACTCTCTCATAAACTGTTACTCTGTTGTGATATGTATACTTTGCTGGTAGTTAATTTTGTAAGAGTTCTCTCATGCAGAAAAGAATAAAAGTTCTCTCCTATTGTGAGGTGGTTCCTACTGTGTGCTGTTTTATTGAATTCTCAATGATTGCTTCATGCTAAAATGCTAACTAATTTATATACTGAATTTTAACGAGTTTTCTATGATCTATCAGGTAAAACGTAAAGATGTTCAGTGGCATTATACAGCAACAAGAAACAAAATAATGCAACCAGATGATATGGCTAGTCCTAAGGACATAATGCAGACCAGTTCTTTCCATGGTTCAGTCTTGCGATCTATTCCAACAGAAACTGCTTTGAAGAAAAAAGAAGGTGCACCACAAATTCAGCTGTCTCCTGCTCCACATGACAGGAAGATATCTCTCTATGATGTCGCACATAGCAGAGCTGGTGATAAAGGGGATGATCTAAACTTTTCCCTTATCCCATATTTTCCTCCAGATATTGAAAGGCTAAAGAAGATTGTTACTCAAGAATGGGTAAAGAAAGTTGTCGCAAGGCTTCTTAATCCCTCTTCCTTCCCCACTTCTGATGATATTGAAAGAAGAGACAAATGGGTTCATGAACATGTTAAGGTGGAGATTTATGAAGTCAGAGGGATCCATTCCTTGAATATTGTGGTTCGTAATATTCTAGATGGAGGTGTGAACTGCTCAAGAAGAATCGATAGGCATGGGAAGACTCTATCCGATGTTATATTGTGCCAGAAAGTAGTGTTGCCTTTGTGATATGAAGAGATGGCAAGATCGGAAGAGGCATATAAACTCCATTTTCTTTATCCCGGGAGGTGGTAGTGACAGTGGGGGCTGTGGACAGGCTCCTGAGCCTATGTACAATTTGGAGTATATCAGACTTCGGAGACTTGGCTTAAGATAAAATTGTTTTAGTGCCGATATATGTTCATGGAAACAATTAGTCTGAACTCTTATTGTGAATAAGATTTCTGCTATAAAGTTTTTAACTCTTATGTAAAAGCAATGAACTAGTCTGCTCTTGTTGAAGTAGTTTCTATTCTAGCAACAAATGTCAAAGTTACAGAATCAGAGTTTGTAGCACAGCTTGCTAATGGTAGGTTGAACGTTGCACAGTGGTCACATGGTTGATCTGCAATCCAACAGAAGCATACTAATACATTCCACTAATTGTCGAAATCAGTGATAAACACATCAAATAATCACGTCTGCATGAACAGCTATACAAAACTTAGCACTTTTCTGAGATTTAAAGCTATTTCTGGCAGCTTGAACTAATTTAGCTGGTGGATCAGTTTTACGCAGATGGGAGGTTTGCTTGTTCAGGTACAGGACAGTGAAAAGTGCCCATATATATTCTATAAAACCAAGGTACATATTTCTATTCAAGTTAGCATCCATCTTACTATATTTCCACTCTTCTGTACATGCCTTTCAGTTGTACTGATAACACATAACTGTGCATGATATATGCTTAGTAAAGTAAGTGGAATTTCAACTACTGATAGCAGTTTTTAGGTAGACAAAATGATATTAAGCTGAAATCATTGCTGTAGGAGCTTTAAATCCAACAGGAAGACAAGTAATGAAGTAAACTGTGACCTTATGCTTGATCCTTCGAAAGATTAAAGCACTTTCCCCTCTCCAATGGAAAGCTGCTAGTATAAATTTCTTCTTCATGCAGGTTTTCTCTTTACTTATCGGCATTTCTGTTGCAGTCTCTTGTCTGTTTTCTCCATCTTCCACTGAATCTCCCCAGTGAAGTGGATAGCTCCTCAAGAAAACTCTTCTGTTGTTGTAGTCTTCGTTCCGAAAACTTCTTGATCTTGCACCATTTTCCTTTGATATTGTAGCATCCATGAGCCAAGATGTTAGTAAATCTTGTGCAGACTCTGCTTCTTATAGTAATATTTAAGAGAACATTAAGAGTCTGTTTATGTGTATCAGAAAGAGAGAAACGACAAGATTACACTTAGAAAAATGAGATGGGGAATAATTTAATGACCAGGTTTGGTGTTTTTAGTTGTTCTTTGTCTTCGCAAGAGTTGTTATTTGTACTATAGCCTTAAAGTTGTATCTTTTCTTTATTTGGAAAAACATTAAATATATTGTACACTTCACCTCTGGCCCATGTTATAGGATTTCTATGCTATTAATTCCAACTTCTTGTTCCTCCATAATAGTTTCGCGAAAGATTTATATGTCAGTGAAAATATAAAGAACTTCTAGTATTTTTGTTTTTAAATTTGTAATTACATAATATTAGACCAAGTTTAACTTAAATAGAGCAGCATGGACGGTGAGAATTTGTATAGTTGATTTAAGTTTGATTGGAATTGAGATGTAGTTGTTGTATTCCTGCATAGTCTACAAAACTATTAGGTATATGCTTCTAGTTTTTCACTTCTTTTCTTATAAAAACTATGTAAGGGGGCATTTACTTTTGTTGTTAAGTTTGAATGAATTGTTTACTTTATACGCATGCACATAAACATGTGTGCACACACAAAAACATGTGTAGAAGTGTGGAGTTTGCTAATTCAACTATTCCTAGGAATTCATACAGCAGCTTTGTCGAAACAGATGTCTTTTTGACTCATTTTCTTTTGACCCGTTTTCATCATTATTTAAGGAAAACAAGAAGATAAAGGAATTCCCCTTCTATTAGATCTCAAATTTTGGAACAACAATCCACACTTTTCAATCATAGAAGTAGATTCGAAACTCGAAGTCGAAAATCCACACTACCCTAATACTCGACCTCCATACTTTCCTATCAACGGTCATGTCCTCGGTCAGCTGAAGATGCGCCATGTTTAAGTGCCTGGTTGTTAAACGCAAATAATTCCTCTTCCGTTCCCCAAAAAATGACATTATTAATATATGGAAAGTTAAATAATTTATTTTACTACGAGTTTTTCAAGTATTTAACTCTAAAAAGTAGTGATTTATCTTTCTAATATAATTTTTAGATATGTAAATTTTATCATAAAAGGTGATAGAATTCAGATTGAAAATCAGATGATTTTGACCTCATGCTACGAACTGTTCCATTCTTTTTTGGACAGAGGGAGTAGTACGCAAAGAATCCAGAGAGGCACTATAGTTAGTTACAAATAAACAAGATGTGTCAATAATTATTATCTGAAATAAAGCAGTTTGCCATGAACGGCAGTGGTTAATTCTTGTCAATAATGTCTTCATCAGAACCGTCAAGGCACGTTGAAAACAACAGTATGGAACTTATCATTTTACTTAGACACGACATTTATGCCTGTCAGTTAACGAATTAATAATAATAATATAATCCCCATTAATTATATTATTATTTGTTAAGTAACTACAATGATTAATCTTCTGTGTGCCTTATCTGTATTTTCATCAATAATTGAGAATTCTGTATAATTGGTAGTTCTACCAATTATTTTTACTTTTTTCTCTTTGGTCTGCAGAGGTATTAGTAGGTGAGCCAATTGTTTTCTTGCTTCTATTACTGACGGGAAAAATAAATGAGAAAATTTCGCTGAAGAAAAACTCTTTTAACAAGTTATAAGCATTCTGCTTCATCATCTTCTTCTTTTTCTCCTCAATTGCAGAAGACAAATATTTAATGCTGAATGTCTATAACGTCGAAGTCCCATTATTTTTTACGAGGACATATTAATTACAAAGAGCATCGATCAAGCCATGTAACTCGTACACGTTGAAACATATTTTTTTAAATAAAATTTCACAGACAGCTGTCTAGGTTGTGTTCTATTCAAAAAAGCGCAAGAGGAGGGCTAGACCTTACCTAAAAAAAAAAAAAACAACGGTGATACCATCACCCCAAAAAATAATAGGAAAGGAGGTTCATATATAAGCTCTCCTTCCCGAGAATCTATGAACATATTAACTAACGAAGAAATTAGATTTTTCATACTTTGTTCTTATATTAGGAAGCTGCCATTTATCTAAGAGGAAAGGTCCTTTAGCACTATTGGGCGGCAGTTGTTGGAATGAATGGAATACTCTCCTCTGACTTGTGATGGTAGTCAATTTTGCAAGACAATCTGCTACCTGATTACCTTTTCTGAAGCAGTGCTTAACATTAACTCTAGCATGTTTAACAATGTTGGAGGCTCTATCAATCACCAGCTTGATCTTCAAATTGTTGGTGTCTCCTTCTGTAAGCATATCGACAATAACCATTGAGTTAAGTTCAAGAGAAAAATTAGTATATCCATTTTGGCTACACCATTTCCCTCCAAACTCAACTGCTTTTGCCTCCGCCATATTGTTACTATCACAATTGATGGGTATAGAAAAGGCCATAATGAGATCACCATGGCATTCACTGACCACCCTACCAATGCCTGCTCTTCCACTTTCTTTGCTAAAGCGACCATCAGTATTAACCTTGACAGTTCCCGACAAAAGGGGTTCCCATATAACTTGCATCCATTTTTGCGATGGCCTGAGTCTCTCCGTTTTTTCGCATAATAAAGGCCATTCCAGATGAGTATAGTCACCATGAACATGTTTGGAAATTGCTGCTTTTAAGTTCCAAATGATTTGATGTCTCATGGTGTTTAGTTGAAACTTCTTTTGCTTTCCATATCTACACGTATTTCTCTGCTTCCAAAGTTCCCAACATATGACCATGGGAGCTATCTGTAGGATTTGATTATGCACTCTATTGTTGGCGCTTGTCTCCCATCATCTCTTGAAGGTAGCAATTACAGGTTCTTGTTGGTGCTTGATTCCAAGTGCATTCCCAATGAAATTGGCTGCATCACTACTGTTGAAAACATGTTTCACTCTCCATCTGCGCAAAAGAACAACATGAACATCTAGAAATGATATTAGTGTCAAATCTGCCTACAACATCAAACGACATTCTATTTTTAAAGTTTCCAAGTGATAAAAGAAATATTAAAGGGATAGAGTTATGCCAAATTTTGTTTATAAAAATTATTCTTTTGCTTTTTTAATCTAACAGATTGCCATGCTGAATTAGACGAGAAATGCCCATTATTAGAAATAATCTAAACAGGAAAGTCATCTTCATTCAGATCACTAATGTCCAATTGAACAATGTAGTCAATAAGATGAACGAAGATGAACGGGGAGAACTTCATTAATCTTGTCAATATTCCATCCTCCATTATTCAAAAACTGCTTCACCTGCACTTTAGTAGACCTACCACCACCTTGTGAGAGATTGGCTAATGCACCTTTGCCGGTCCAGTGTCCCACCGGAACCTACAATTACCTTTTTGAACGTCCCATCTAATGTTATGCTTGTCTCTGATCTTTAACATAATTCTCCATATGTGAGAATCAGCTGGACTGAGTCCTCTGTTCACCGGATGAGCTCTTTTGCAGTATTTATTCTTGAGAAAGGTGGCCCAAAGGGAAGGCTGAGTTCTGAATCTCCACCACCTTTTGATGCTAAGTGTGTCAATGATGTCCTCCATTTTTCTGACACCAGCTCCTCCCTCATCTTTAAGGAGGCAAAGATTGTTCCATGAAGACCAATGATATTTATTTGTACCTTCATTGGAACCCCAAAAGAAATTAGCAAAGTGTTTCTCCATGAGCTTAGTAATTCCTTTAGGAGGATTCATAGCAAACAATATATAGGTGGGAAGAGACTACAGAACATGTTTGATCAAGATCATTCTCCCCCAGGAGACATCATATTGGCCTGCCATCCATTGAGCTTTTTGATAATTTTGGAGAGCATACCATCAAAGAGACTGCTTGTCTTTCTCCATTAGTGTATAGGGCATCACAAATAAGTAAATGGAAAAGATTTATCCATAAAACTATTGGAATTTCTAATTCTATTGATTCTGTTGGCACAAGTGTGAAGAGTTGTGATAAAGAAACTGTAACGACCTGGCCGGTCGTTTTGAAGAGTTAGCACCCCGATCCCCTGATAACTGTCCCTCCCATGTCTTATTAGGTTAATGGAATGAGTCGGAGCGTTGAGTGATGAAAATTGGAGTGTTTTTGGACATATAGTCCTTTAAGGTGAGCTTTAACCTTAGAAATTGGGACAGAGCGGGAGCTGTGTGAAGACGGATCCGGAATGGAAATTCGTCGACTCTGTTAGCTCCGTTGAGTGATTCGGGGTTGGGAGCATGTTCGAAATGTGTTTTAGAGGCCAGACGTAGATTTAGGCTTGAATTGGTGAAAGTTAGAATTTTCGCGATTTCGGCCGATAGGTGAGATTTTGATATCGGACTCGGAATGGAATTCTGAAAGCGACAGCAGGTCCGGAATGTCATTTATGACCTGTGTGCAAAATTTGAGGTCATCCGGACGAGTTTAGACGTGGTTCAGTATCGGAGGTGAATTCTTGAAAATTCCTATGATCCTTAGGCTTGAATCTATGCATTTTTGGGTATTTTGATGTTATGGGACGTGTTTTTAAGGCTCGACCAAGTTGGAATGTGGTATTGGGGTCAGTTGGTGGTTTTGGTTGAGGTCCCGGGGGCCTCGAGGTTGATTCAGATGTTTAACGGGAAGTTTTGGGACTTTGAAAGCAGCTGAACCAGATCCTCTTCTGGTGTTCCGCACCTGCGATGAAATTTCCGCAGGTGCGAGCTCGCAGGAGCGGCCCCCTAGCCGCAGGTGCGAAGTGTGAGGAGTCTTCCCAGGGTCCGCAGGTGCGAAGGAACTTCCGCAGGTGCGGAGCCGCACCAGCGACCAGCCAGCCGCAAGTGCGATCCTAGGGGTTTTAAATGAAATCCCGCACCTGCGATGATATTTCCCCAGGTGCAGTACCGCAGGTGCGGTTAAAGGGACCGCTGGTGCGGAAATCCCTGTTCATATTCTAAGAATCCGAGGGTTATGTTATTTCACCATTTTTGAGTTGTGGGAGCTCGGGAGAGGCGATCTTTGAGGGGATTTTCACCTGGGTAATCGAGGTAAGTGATTTTCTACCACCATAGGTTAATTTCCACGTTCCTAATCTTAAATCCCACCCTTAAATTCATGATTTTTGAGTTAAAATTGGGGGAAAATGGAAGAAACTTCTTAGACCTAATTTTGGGGTTTTGATTGGGTAATTGACCTCCGATTTGAGAGATTTTCATATGGTTAGACTCGTGAGTGAATAAGAGTTCGGAAAATATAAATTTTACCCGAATCCGAGACATGGGCCCGAGGGGCATTTTGGTCAATTCCTAATTTCGCGTACTAGCTTCGACTTAATTAGACATTTTGATTTATTAAAGTGTTATTTACTATATGCAATCGAATTTATTAGATTCGGGCCACCCGGAGCTGGATACTCGTGGCAAGAGCGTGGTACGGAGTTGAGTTGAGCAGTCGAGGTAAGTGGCTTGCCTAACTCTGTGTTGGGGAATCTCCCTTAGGCATTTTTACTGGTTTTTCCTATAAAAACCCCGTGTACGTGAGGTGACGAGCGCGTGCACGGGATATTTTCACTGAAGTTCCTTATTTCTTTCTACATAATGTTTCCTTTTCATCTCTATTATTACTATTATCATTTAAGTTGCATAATAACTTAAGGTTTATCATGATAAATTGATTTCTAACTGATTTTCCAATCATTACTATTCTTTGAAACTGATTTAATGATTTTCTTCGAGATTTCCAGCTGGTTTTCCTCAAACCCTTAAACTAGGTTATTTTGGAGATTTACTTTATATTACGTATAAATACAGGGATTGCGGGCATAAACTTGAGCCTTTCCCTTATTTTGCATTGCATACCAGGATTGCGGGCATAGACCTGAGCCTTTCCCTCATTTTGCATTGCATACAGGGATTGCGGGCATAGACCTGAGCCTTTTCCTCATACTGCATTGCATACATAGGGATTGCGGGCAGAGACCTGAGCCTTTCCCTCATATTGCATTGCATTGTACCTTTACTTTCTTACAGATCTATATATATATATTGCGTTGATCCGAGCATTTGATTATACCGTTTCTTGCTAGCCTTTACTTATAATTCCTGTCGATTATCACCTGTTTTACTTACTTGTTCTCTATATCTGTTACTTTGCAAACCTCAGTAGGGCCTCTACCTGACCTCGTCACTACTTGACTGGGGTTAGGCTTGGCACTTACTGGGTACCGAATGTGGAGTACTCACGCCCTTCTGCGCAGGTTTTCCCCATGTGCAGATCCAGGTCCTAGTACGCGGTATCTTAGCTAGCCAGCAGCAGTAGTATCAGGAGACTCGAGGTATAATCTGCAGCGTCCGCAGATCTCCGAGTCCCCTTCCTATCTTGAAGTTGTAGTACTTGTAGATGAAACTATACGGTCTTTTCTATCCAGTTGTACATATTGAGCAGTAGAGTAGCTTGTGATGTATTGTGATATTCCGGGTTCTGGGTAAAGTAACTGTTAATGCCGAGCGGCGTCGACTTTAGTATGATTTATTTCACTTACTATTATTTTACCTGTTTTATCTAAATTTCGCTTAAGTAATAGGCTTACCTAGTCGTCTAGACTAGGTGCCGTCACGAGACCCAGTCGGAGGGAGAATTGGGTCGTGACAAGTTGGTATCAGAGCTTCTAGGTTCATAGGAGTCACAACATCACAAGCCGATTTATTAGAGTCTCGCGGATCGGCGCAGAGACGTCCGTACTTATCTTCGAGAGGCTATGTAACTGTTAAGAAAGATCATACTTCTTGGAATCCCTTCTCGTGATGATTACTACTACCAAAATTCTTAAACTCTATTCTATTCTTTCTTACAGATGGTTCGCACTCGCACCGGACGTACCGATGATCAGGCACCCGAGCCCCCAGCTAGAGCCACTAGAGGCAGGGGTTGGGGCAGGGGACGAGCACGCGGTGCAGCCCAAGCACTGGCTAGAGCAGTGACGGAGGATCCCCCAGCGGCTGCAGTTGGAGTGGCACCAGAGGTCCCAACTATCACTCTAGCCCTCTTGGAGACTTTGGCCCAGTTCATGAGTGCTTTCAGTACTCTGTCTCAGGCGGGACTACTTCCGCTATCCCCAGCTACATCCCAGGCCGGGGGAGGGGCACAGACTCTCGCAGCCCGTACTCCTGAGAAGAGGGTTCACATGGGGAAGGTCCCTGAGTATATTCCTATGCCTCCAACAGCTCCAGTTCAGCCTAAGGCCAGAGCAGCTGCATCTGAGTCTGAGCAGCTCCGTCTTGAGAGGTACAAGAAGTACCACCCACCTGAGTTCAGCGGTTTAGCTTCAGATGACGCTCTGGGTTTTCTTGAGGAGTGTCATCGCATACTTCATACCATGGGATTCAAGGCATATTTATAGCCAATTTCGTACTGATTTTGTCCAAAAATATTAATCAATCAATCCAAATCCAAATCCAAATCAGAGACCGAGCAGAGCGAGCGGCGACGGCGACGACGCGAGGTTTGCCTTCTTCTCAACTCTTTAAGAGCTAGAAGAAGAGCTTTTATGTATATACACATAGATTTTCTTTCCTTCTTCTAATGAGGGACGAAGTGCACTAATTTAAAATTTCACTTCCCTCCATTTCTTTTCGCACTATTTTTCATTTACTCTCTTTATGTTATACTAAGCTTAAAGATCAATAATCCCCCACATGAATGGGGAATGGCTATAAAATAAAGGAATGCACGGGCGTGTATTTATTTTACATGCAAGAATTAATTGCATCTGGATAAGTAGGTTTTTCTTTGAACTTTCCGTAGTGAACTTATATCGGATATACTCGGTAAATCGGTAGATTTGATATATTTGAACCGTCGAGCTTTTTTGTATACCCAGACAACATAAGTCACACAATCAATCCTTAACCATCTATGGTTCTCATGGTTGTGTTTGTTTCAGCCATGAACACCGCCTGGTTTCATGAGTGCTTAGAGAATGGGCCTTTACTTTTATTCCCCTTGAAGCGCCTTACACTTAACACTCACATAGGTGATTCCTAAACGTGTAATCCTAAAGACACACTATCTGGTCATATCCTACCAGACTTAGTAAATCATTAAAAAGCTTTAAGCTTTATTGACTCATAAAAAAAAGCCTTAATGCTTTACCTTGATTTTGAACATTGTCTTCATCACGAGAATGGGTTGAGTAATTTGACAATGTTGAACCGTCATTCATAACTTTGTTTGATCTCTTTGAGCCTAGATCTTGGGATCTCCAGTCTGCTAGGTAGATTTACCGCCATGATGACTTGTCTTAGGCCTTAACCCCATTCCATTTGATGATCTTTCAACTGCCTCTCTAGATAGGCCTTTTGTAAGTGGATCCGACACTTTATCTCTTGAATTTACATAGTCAATTGTGATAATACCACTAGAGAGTAGTTGTCTAACGGTATTATGTCTCCGTCATATATGACGAGATTTTCCGTTACACATAACGCTCCCTGCCTTGCCTATTGCCGCTTGACTATCACAATGTATACAAATAGGTGCCAAAGGTTTGGGCCAAAATGGAATATCTTCCAAGAAATTCTGGAGCCATTCAACTTCTTCACCGGCCTTATCTAAAGTTATGAATTCAGATTCCATTTTAGAACGGGCGATGCACGTTTGTTTGGATGATTTCCAAGACACTTCTCCACCCCCAATTGTGAAAACATATCCACTCGTGGATTTAACTTCATATGATCCGGTGATCCAATTTGCATCACTATATCCCTCGATCACAGAGGGATATTTGTTATAATGCAACTCATAATTTTGGGTATGTTTCAGATACCCCGAAACTCGTTTTATTTCCATCTAATGTATATGATTGGGATTACTTGTAAACCGACTCAGTTTGCTAATGACACATGCTATATTCGGTCACGTACAATTCATGATATACATAAAACTTCCCAATACTCTTGCATAGTCCAGTCGTGAGTCACTTTCACCTTCATTCTTTTGAAGTGCATAACTCACGGCAATTGGAGTCTTGGCAATTTTGAAATCCAAATACTTGAACTTGTCAAGTACCTTTTCTATGTAGTGAGATTGTGATAATGCTAGACCTTGTGGAGTCTTGTGAATTCTGATTCCTAAGATCACATCAGCAACTCCTAAGTCTTTCATGCCGAATTTGCTAGCCAACATACGCTTTGTAGCATTTATATCTGCCATAATTTTGCTCATTATCAACATGTCATCAACATATAAACAAACAATGACTTCATGACCTGGAGTGTTTTTAATGTAAACACATTTGTCGCACTAGTTGATTTTAAACCCACTTGCCAACATTGTTTGGTCAAATTTGGCATGCCATTCTTTTTGTTCTGCTCCTTAGTCTGTCCAGAAGATTTCTTCCTCTTCTTACTTTTTGGAGCAGTCTCCTCAACGATATTAGCTCTCATGATCGTTGAATTTCCACGAGACATCTTCTCGGCTGTTTTGTTGTCTTCCTCAATCTTGAGACGAATCACAAGATCTTCCAACTTCATTTCTTTGCGCTTGTGCTTAAGATAGTTCTTGAAATCTCTCCACGAAAGAGGCAACTTTTCAATCATTGCAGCCACTTGAAATGCTTCATTCACGACCATGCCTTCAACAATAAGGTCGTGAAAAATAAGTTGAAGTTCCTGAACTTGGGTTCCCACAATTTTGTTGTCTATCATTTTATAGTCTATAAACTTGGCAACCACGAACTTCTTCAAGCATGCATCTTCTGTCTTGTACTTCTTCTCAAGTGCGTCCCATAATTCTTTCGAAGTATTCATCGCACTGTACACATTGTACAAGTCATCCTCTAAAGCACTTAAAATATAGCCTTTGCAAAGAAAATCTGCCTGCTTCCACGCCTCGACAATCATGAATTTTTCAATGTCTGACATGTCCGCAACAGGAACTGGAGGCTCTTCACTAGTAAATTTCTGCATACCAAGTGTGGTAATCCAGAAGAACACCCTTTACTGCCATCCTTGAAGTTGGCTCCAAAAAATTTCCCCGGCTTTTCTGCCGGTGGAACAACAGTCCAGCTTGATGAGGCTATCGTCGTTGCCGCAACAGTAGAAGAATTTCCGTTATCAATTGCAATTTTTCACTGTCAACAACAGAAGAGTTCAATCAATGGCAAAACCATAGCAGAAAACAATACTGTAATTAGTAATAAACAATATGTATAATAAATAAAAACCGAAGTTTTTACATATATTGTTTCACAGAAAACGATGAAGTTCTTATGTTCTTCAAATCGTTTTCTGAATTTCAAAACTCTGATGAAGTTTTTATATCTTCAAATCAGAATAATAAAATTCAGAAGGAGTAGAAAACCACACAAGTTTTAATCTCCACAAACAGAATACAAAATAATATAAATATAAATTCCTTAAGATTGTTATTACTCTGTATTGTTGTAAAATAAATAAAACAGTAATATTTCTGAAAATACAGAAAAAGAAAGTTAGTAGAACTAGAACGTCAAAATAAATTCTGAAAACAATATAGGAATAAACCGAGCCCGCTAAATACACAGTGTGTCCTTAAGAAAATTATTTCCCTCAAGTACTTGAGATTTTGGAATATATCCTCCCAGGATAGAATAATTTAACTCACCAGCGTATCGGTACCTAAAACTCCGGTGATCGGCGAACCACTCGATGGTCATAAAACACACTGGAACATTTTGTGCGGAAGAAGAAGAAGAAGATCAGAAAATTTAGTAAGTAAAAATTCTGGGATTCAAGGCATATTTATAGCCAATTTCGTACTGTTTCTGAAAAGATTTTACAACCTTTCAGAACAGCCATAGCTGTTGGAACATGTATGAATATTGCGGAAAATTAAAAACGAATTTAAAATAATCTGGGAAAGAAAAACGGCCTGGACCGGACTGGGTCGCGGGTCATGGGTTATTTTGGATTGAATTTTTGTTAATTAATTTAATTAATTAATTAAATAATTTGAAAGGGATTTGTCCAAAAATATTAATCAATCAATCTTTGACCAAATCCGAATCCGAAGCCGAAGCCGAGCCGAGTGAACGACGACGGCGCGAGGATTGCCTTCCTCTCAACTCTTTAAGAGCTAGAAGAAGAGCTTCTCTACATATACACATAGATTTTCTTTCCTTCTTCTAATGAGGGACAAAGTGCACTGATTCAAGATTTCACTTCCCTCCATTTCTTTTCCCACCATTTTTCGTTTACTCTCTTTAAGCTATACCAAGCTTAAAATTAAGCTATACTAAGCTTAAATTAAAATTAAGAAACGTGCCCTCGATTTCTCCCCTTATATATATTGATCCTTTCTATCTATTTTGATCCAATATCTTTGTGTTTCTGATATGTTTTATAAAAAAAAAGTTTTCCCGTTTGTTTATATAAATATCCAAGGCAACCCTCATATGTAATTAAAATTTTATTGTCTGGATTTAATATTCCTTTAATTTGTTAATACATAAACATTTTCTGCATTAATGTTGTTTCAAGGTATTCACATTCATTATATTGGCGTTAATTAAGTTTTTGTTAAAATTACATATTTGTGATTCTTAGAATTATTCCACCATTTTCTTCACCATTTCCTCTTAAAATTAGTAATAAAAAATATGTATAATAAATAAAAATCAAAGTTTTTACATATATTGTTTCACAGAAAACGATGAAGTTCTTATGTTCTTCAAATCGTTTTCTGAATTTCAAAACTCTGATGAAGTTTTTATATCTTCAAATCAGAATAATAAAATTCAGAAGGAGTAAAAAACCACACAAGTTTCAATCTCCACAAACAGAATACAGAATAATATAAATATAATTTCCTTAAGATTGTTATTACTCTGTATTGTTGTAAAATAAATAAAACAGTAATCTTTCTGAAAATACAGAAAAAGAAAGTTAGTAGAACTAGAACGTCAAAATAAATTCTGAAAACAATATAGGAATAAACCGAGCCCGCTGAATACACAGTGTGTCCTTAAGGAAATTATTTCCCTTAAGTACCTAAGATTTTGGAATATATCCTCCCAGGATAGAATAATTTAACTCACCAGCGTATCGGTACCTAAAACTCCGGTGATCGGCGAACCACTCGATGGTCATAAAACACACTGGAACATTTTGTGCGGAAGAAGAAGAAGAAGATCAGAAAATTTAGTAAGTAAAAATTCTGGGATTCAAGGCATATTTATAGCCAATTTCGTACTGTTTCTGAAAAGGTTTTGCAACCTTTCAGAACAGCCATAGCTGTTGGAACAGGTATGAATATTGCGGAAAATTAAAAACGGATTTAAAATAATCTGGGAATAAAAACGGCTTGGACCGGACTGGGTCGCGGGTCATGGGTTATTTTGGATTGAATTTTTGTTAATTAATTTAATTAATTAATTAAATAATTTGAAAGGGATTTGTCCAAAAATATTAACCAATCAATCTTTGACCAAATCCGAATCCGAAGCCGAAGCCGAGCCGAGTGAACGACGACGGCGACGGCGCGAGGATTGCCTTCTTCTCAACTCTTTAAGAGCTAGAAGAAGAGCTTCTCTACATATACACATAGATTTTCTTTCCTTCTTCTAATGAGGGACAAAGTGCACTGATTCAAGATTTCACTTCCCTCCATTTCTTTTCCCACCATTTTTCGTTTACTCTCTTTAAGCTATACCAAGCTTAAAATTAAGCTATACTAAGCTTAATGACCAACACTTTCTGTTCAGATGCCTTTTCATATCTGTCAATAAACTTTTTAATGAGCTTGATAGTATTGTTGTTACCTCCATAGAAAATAAAAATATCACCTACATAAGCTAAATGGTTAATAATTGGCCCTCTGTGATCCATGCTAAAAGGAGTAAAGCTAATAAAATCATTCAGCTCATTGAGAAATCTGGAAAGAACCTCAACTCCAATAATAAACAAAGAAGGGGATAGAGGATCCCCTTGTTTGAGGCCCTGAGTAGATGGGAAGAAACCAATTCTTGCCCCATTGATAATGATGGAGTACCAGAATGCCTGTAGAAGTCTTTAGATAATGTCAATCCAATTTTCGGAGAAGCCAAATTTCCTCATTACCACCATCAGGAAAGTCCATGACATTCTGTCGTAGTTTTTTGCCATGTCAAGCTTTATAATTACATTGCCTCCTCTGTTCTTCTTGTACATACCTTGAGCAATCTCCTGGTCTAGAAGAATATTTTCAGTGATCAATCTACCTTTGACAAAGCCACTTTGATTCTCAGATATGAGCTTCCCTAGAATAAGATTCAGTCCTCAGATAGGATTTTGGAGATAATCTAGGCCGTAAAGTTACTCAAACTAATAGGTCTCAAATTCAAGAAACTACTAAGAGAGTCCACTTTAGGAATAAGAGCAAGGCATGTGCGAAAAAAGAACTTAGAAAGTTTCCTACCATGACATCTTGAACAAAATCAGTAATGTCATCCTTAATGATGTCCCAGCATGTTTGAAAGAATTTCTCATTATAACCATCCGACCCAGCTGCACTAGTAGGACTCATGTTGAATATAACATCTCTAATCTCTTCAATATCAGGAATGGCAGTAAGGGTTTCATTGTCATCATCACTAATACATTGAGGCAGAGGCGGACCTACGTTGAGGCTTGAGCGGTCACGGGATCCCGTTAGCCTCGGCAAAAACTATGTATATATATCTCTTATATATCTCTTTGCATACATATGTGACCTCTTAAATATATTTCGTGTGCCCCCTAACTCAAAGAGGCGAACTAGAGGAGCGGTTTTGTGGGGAACTTAAGTTTCTGCTTTTGCTGGATGTCGTGGGTTCAAAACACATTATCTCTTTCTCCCCTCCTTTTTAGTTTACTTCTTTTAATTCAACTAATCTGTACACATAATAATCTAACTTATTTAACTTTTTTCTTTTACAAATCCCTCCCTTAAAATTAAAAGCCTCAAATTATAATTTATCGCGATTCAGAAGTAGAAAAATACAAATCCTTTTGCCACAACTTTCTTCAAAAATCACTTTGACAAAGTAGCGGATATCCGTCAACTCTGGCTCAGCAATGACTACTAATTAAGAGTTTGAGACTTTTCTTCAGTTCTGTAACTATTAGCACACCCTTAATCAAGATTTGTTTAGTAAGGTTTTTGATAATTTTTGAAGTTTGAACACCTATTTGATCATAGACCCCTTATATAACTTAGAAAAAGCTAGAAATTTTAAAGTTTGAAACAATCTTAAATCAAATACCTTCCATTTCCGTAACACCTATTTTGCGAATAAATCTCTCTCTTTGTTCGATGATTTCTATTTCTTTAGAATTTTTATTTATTTATACTTGGATGATAAATCATCATAATCATTGAGTTTTCAAAGAGTTGCCCGCCAAATTTTATCGCTAGTGATTAGCATACAATGGTTCCCCCGTCGTGCTCGAATCCTGTGTCTGCCTCTGCATTGAGGGATACAATTGATGATATCTTGATACCTGAAGAAGTGTATGATATTGAAGAGCTATTGAAAGTGGTGAACAACTGCGTTGCCAGTGTTAGAATCTCCTTCAATCCATTGACCCCTGCGATCTTTAATTCTATGAATTTGTAATCTTCTCCTTCTATCTCTGATGGTGCTATGAAAATATTTAGTATTTGCGTTACCTTCTTCAAACCAATTCACCTTAGCTTTCTGCCTGAGAATTGCATCCTGCATCCTCATCCACCTAATGTATTCTACTTGGCCTTTATTTAATTCAGCCCTAGAGTGATCATTACTGTTATTTAGATCACTTCGTTCAAGGTCTTGCATTTTTTCCCCCAATACTGGACTTGATCAAAGACATTGCCACTGTCTTCTTTAGACCATTGAGTCGGCCTTCTACTAAGCATTTTGAGCTTGAAGTCTCCACAAAGGGTTACCATGAACTTGATTATTCCAAACTTCTTCTACTACCTACAAAAAAGATGGTTAGTCCAAAAATCTAGAAACTTAAAATATTTAGTCCCCTGTTGGTTAGGATTATGACATTCAATTAGAATAGGCCTAAGATTAGACCAAATTCTAGCCAAGTGATTGACTGCGTTGTTCTGAAAAACCCGAGACCACTGATCATTGATAAACACTATGTCAAGCCTCTTCCACATTATGTTTCTAGGTTCCCAATTGTTATACCATGTATACTTTGGCCCAACAAATCGTAAATCCATCACTCCACAGTTATCCATACAAGTATTGAAATCGAGACTTTTATTCATGCTATGTGGGCTGCCACCTTTTTTATCATCTAGGTCTAGAATGACATTGAAATCACCCCTAATGCACCATGGACCTTTCACCTAGAGATGAGTCAACTCTAAGCTACTCCATAGAGCTCTCCTTTCTTCAGGAGTGCACTTAGCATAAACTGTTGTGATATAGAGATCACTATTAGCATCCCTATAGTGCAATTTAATAGTAAGTTGATGCTCATGATTGTTCAAAATAGTGGTCATGTTGTTACCTGACCACATGATCCAAAGCTGACCATTAGTATTGGAGATACAATGATGATAGCCAAGGAATCTCCAACACCTTTCAATTTGATTGATACTGGTAAAAGGTTACAGAATGGAAACAAGTTCCACCTTATAGATGGTAATCAATTTTTTAACCTTGGCAAGGCTTTTTTGGTATTGACTCCTCTAATGTTTCAGAATATTGCACTTATCATGGAAAAACAGAGAGTTAGCATGAGTTTCCTCCATTAAGAGGTGTAGTATCTTTGTTTTTGTTCCTTTTTCCTTTTTTCTTCCCCTTTTCTTTGCCTTCTATGACCTGGAGAGATCCTTCCTTCGATTCTGTTTGAAGTTGATCATCCGGAATCATGACTGTCACCCTATTAAGGGGAGTAACTTCAATTTGTTGGCTTGTAACATGTTTGTCCTGTTTTAGATTGGAATCAAGATTGAGATCGACTACCACATTAATCCCAGGAAGGTTTCTGATCTCAGAAGGTATACTAGTTGATTCATTGACGTAGTCTTTCATTGTAAGAGCTTTCTTTCCTGCTTGCCTTTCTTCTTGATCTACATTTTCATTTTGATCACCATTTTCTTGTATTGATTCCTGATAGTCTTCTTTGGGTTCACTGTCATTTGGAGTTCTAATGTTTTCATTATTGCTTCGATTTCTAATTAAAGTATCCTAACTATGAGCTTCCCCCTCTCTATTGTTGCTCGGATGCCTCTGTTTATCCTTGGTCTCGAAATGTTCACGTCCCTGATCCATATCTTGTAAAGACATTGTGATCTCTTTCTTGTTCTTCTTGCCCTTTTTTGTAACTTCTGACGGATTGATCATGGGCTTGAAAATTACTTTAGCCTTCTTCTTGGGAAGTTTTTTCTGTGTGGTCTTCTTAATCTTTCTGTTGGTTCTATCTTTGATATTGCTTGATGACCTTTGAACGACATTCTCCAGATCAGCACCATTCTTTTGGTACATTTGATTCTTTATCATATTGGCACTAGTTTGATCATTATCTATAGCAATACCATTTTCTGATTCATCCAGTTTGTTGTCTTTTTCATTTCCTTTTGCTTCTTCATTCTGATTTGCCATAGCCTTTTGAGCTTCCAATTCTCTAGCTTCAGCAACTTTCTTAATTTTTAGAGCTCTACGATTGATCATATTGTGTCCCAACTTTCTACTAAACTTACAGTATTTTGGAACACCTTCAAACTCCAATTTTTGAACATAACATTTCTGAGGAGCATTCTCGCATATTTGTCCCACATAAACAGAGTCTGGTTGGTCTTTAAGCAGGTCGATTTCGACTCTAACTTTTTCCATGCTTGACCTCGTCCTTCCTCTAGTAGCCAAATCCATTTCAAGGGGATACCAATTGCACTCACCACTTGTTTAACATAGTTCCATGTGTGCATATGAAAAGGTAAACCAGGAAGAAGGGCCCATATTGGAGCAATAGGCAGATCCTCTTCAGGTTTGAAATCAAGGGACCATTTTTGCAGCCACATCTGTTGGCCTTCAATTTCAATAACACTTCTAAACCAAACTGTTAAAGTCTTCTTCGTTGGTGAAGTCGATAAAAATATTATAATTTTCATAGACCCCAATTTTGGCGGAACCCTTAATCGAGATTAATTCCTTGAATTTTGACCTAATTTTGTCAACTTGTGGCCGTGGTTTGAGAAATCTCCCAACAAGTGTAAGCTTGCATTCTTCTGACATAATACCGTAGTAATTATATGCTTTGAAGAGCACACCGACATCCCATTGTGAGTGGTGTGAGTAGCAACAATTGAATCTCTGCCATGGCGATTTGGGAGAATCGACACATTCGAAGAAGTGATGACTTTTGTGGCATAAGATAACTTTCCATTTGTAAACTCAGTAGGCTGGTTAGCTGATGGATTTGGGGTTGATTGACCTTCCAGACGCGCCGGAGCAGCACCATCCAGCGGGTCCATTGACTGGAGCGTGTAGTGGACTCGCGGTTAGAAAATAGCCGTTATGGGTATAGATGTAACGTGTTTTTCTTCTCCTGTTTTAATTATCTTTGGTTTGTGCACTGACTGCAAGGTCATACCGAGTGATAACCTCACGACTCTGCATAGGCTCTTAGTTATGGACCTGGAGATCAAGAGGAGTAGGAGGAATAGGGCGGGGTGCATGCAACCTAAGATCAAATGGGGTAACTTGACCAAGGACAATGCTCAGGAGTTAGAGGAGAAGTTGTTGGCTATGAAGGCCTGGATGAGTATGGGGGACGCGTCTAGTATGTGGTCCATGACTGCAGATTGCATTAGGGTAGCTTCTAGAGAGGTCTTAGGGGTCACGAAGGGTTCTCCTGGGGGTCATAAAGGGGACTGGTGGTGGAATGGAGAGGTTCAAGGTAAAGTGGAAGCTAAGAAAACTGCTTATTTGAAACTAGTAGAGAGTACAAACGAGGAGAAAAAAATGACTTATCGGGAGTGTTACATAAAGGCAAAGAAATAGGCAAAGTTAGCAGTTACGACGGCTAAGAACGCAATATTTGCTCGTTTGTACGAGGAGCTCGACAGAAAAAGTGGGGACAAAAGGATGTACCGGTTGGCCAAGGTGAGGGAGAGGAAAGCCCGTGACTTAGATCAAGTCAAATGCATCAAGGACGAGGATGGTAAAGTGTTGATGGACGAGGAACTCATTAGGAGAAGATGACATGCATACTTCCATAAACTGTTGAATAAGGAGGGGGATAGACGCATTGTGCTGGGTGAGTTGGAGCACTCAGAGAGTCGGCGGAATTTTGGGTGATGTAGGCGGATTATGGTAGAGGAGGTGGAAGGAGCGATGCGTAAGATGTGCAGGGGCAGAGCAACGGGGCCAGACGAAATCCTGGTGGAATTCTGGAAGAGCGCGGGGCGGGCAAGTTTGGAGTGGTTCACTAAGCTGTTTAATGTTATTTTTAAGGCAAAGAAGATGCCCGAAGAATGGAGGTGGAGTACGATGGTTCCCCTTTACAAGAACAAGGGTGATATCCAAAATTGCAACAATTATAGGGGTATCAAGTTATTGAGTTACACTGTGAAAGTTTGAGAGAGAGTGGTGGAGGCTAGGGTGAGGAGGTGCGTGTCTATTTCTGAGAATCAGTTTGGGTTCATGCCGGGGCGTTCGACTACGAAAGCAATTCATCTGGTAAGGAGATTAGTGGAGCAGTACAGGGAATGGAAGAAGGATTTGCATATGGTGTTTATTGACCTTGAGAAGGCATACGATAAAGTTCCGATGGAGGTCCTGTGGAGGTGTTTGGAGGTTAGCGGCGTTCCGGTAGCGTACATTAGGGTGATTAAAGATATGTATGATGATGCTAAGACTCGGGTGAGGACTGTGGGTGGTGACTCGGACCATTTCCCTGTGGTGATGGGGTTGCACCAGGGATCGGCTCTTAGCTCATTTTTTGTTTGCCTTGGCGATGGATGTTTTGTCGCGTCATATCCAAGGGGAGGTTCCTTGGTGCATGCTATTTGCCGATGATATAGTGTTGATTGACGAGACGCGTAGCAGAGTTAATGCAAGGTTAGAGGTTTGGAGACAAACCTTGGAGTCTAAAGGTTTCAAACTGAGTAGAACCAAGACAGAATAGTTGGAGTGCAAATTCTGTGAGACCCATGAAGTAGACGTATAGGTTAATCTTGATGCTCAAGTTATCCCCAAGAGAGTGAGTTTTAAGTAGCTCAGGTCTATTAACCAGGGCAACGGGGATATTGACGAAGATGTCACACATCGTATAAGAGCGGTTATGGATGAAATAGACGCTCGCTTCCGGTGTTCTATGTGATAGGAATGTACCGTTAAGACTTAAGGGTATGTTTTATCGTCGGGTGGTTCGACCCGCTATGCTATATGGGGCTGAGTGTTGGCTAAGAACTCCCACGTGCAGAAGATGAGAGTAGCAGAGATGAGGATGTTGAGATGAATGTGTGGGTGTACCAGGTGAGATAGAATTAAGAATGAAGCTATCCGGGACAGAGTGGGAGTAGCCTCCGTGGAGGATAAGATGCGGGAGTCGCGTCTGAGATGGTTCAGACATGTTAGGAGAAGGAGCATTGATGCCCCTGTCAGGGAGGTGTGAGAGGTTGGTCATGGAGAGTTTGAGAAGGGGTCGAGGTAGGCCTAAGAAGTACTGGGGAAAAGTGATTAGGCAGGACATGACGCTGCTTCAGCTCACTGAGGACATGACACTTGATAAGAGGGTGTGGGGGTCGAGGATTAAGGTAGAAGGTTAGTAGATAGTTTATAGTGTTCACTGATAGGCTTTGTAGCATGCATTTCCCTTCATATTCTTAGATTTTTATTACAGTATGTGGTTTTGTTTGCCTTAGGTATTATATTCTCTGTTGCTATTATTGGATACTATTTATCCTTTATTGAGGTATGTGATTTTTATTGGTATTATTGTTTTTTTTTCTTCATCTTTCTTCCTTCCTTGCTTCCCTCTTCTTCTTGTCCTTCTTGAGCCGAGGCTCTATTGGAAACAACATCTCTACCTGCATTAGGTAGGGGTAAGGTCTGCGTACAGATTACTCTTCTCAGACCCCACATGTTGGGATTAAACTGGGTTTGTTGTTGTTGTTGTTGTTTTAATTATCTTTCAGCAAAGATATACCTTACAGTGAAATCAGTGATCCAATCTGCGTTTGACTCGAAATGTGTTTACATATGCTATTTCTTATAAGATCACTCATTTTTAAACCATTGATTCTAGATATCAGATCCAGACTCTGTTTTCTTAGGTTGCTCTTACATCTACAACGTCCTGCTATGTGAAACTCTAGTACATTTGCTACGAATTATGTTGAGTTATACTTGACCATTCATATTAGTATGTCTAGAGAAAAATCAAACTAGTATATATCAAGTGCTGATTCAAACTTTTGTTTTAACCCAAAGAAAAAAAAAATTCTTCGGACATGTAATTGTGTCTACTTGCCTAGAAAGAGAAACTTAGTATGTATATACAAATCAACACTTGTCTATTTGTTTTTTCAGTATCCTAGAAGTATTTATACTAAAAAAAGTTTCAATGTCTTAAAAGTTAATTTTAATTATGTACATTTGAACAAATCTTATAAAATTTTAACTTTCTAATTTGTGCAAAGCCAAAAAAAGTCCCGGCACTCAATTGGATCAGCGAGCATTTTTTGTCTAAAAACAGACCATAGCTTCTTAGGCAAAAGTCTAATGAACATCAATTTTTCAAGTAAAACTACCAAGAAATAATACAATCTTGTGATGAGAAAGAGTCAAAGAAAGAAGAGCCTAGTTTCACTCAAATCCAAGATAATGTCATCCACCATATTTGAGAGGTATAGAAATTTAATTTTAGCTCCTAATATTTGGATCTCCCAATCACGTGTCATTAAGTTATCGGTGTAATAGCAGAATTCTAGTACGTACTACTAATAATTTTCCACATGAAAAAGATAGCAAATTCGCTATTACAAGCTGAGACATATCGAGAGGGTGCCTTTTTTGTTTGTTTGATCTCAATAACAAAGCAGGTTAGATATAAGAGGGCAGACGAGCTTTGTTGATAAAAGTATTTTCTTTTCTCTGCCATATTTCTAACTCTGACTAGTTATTGAGATTGAAGATTTTCAGGCTTCTGTAAATAATAAGGAGAAAAAGAAAGAAGATAAAAATGGCATTCACAGGAACTTTGGATAAATGCTCGGCTTGTGATAAGACTGTTTACTTTGTTGATTTGTTGTCTGCGGATGGTGTTACTTATCATAAATCCTGCTTCAAATGTAGCCACTGCAAAGGCACTCTTGTGGTATGTTCTCTTTTCTCATATTTACTCTTTTTTTCTTTCTATTTTTTTGTTCACATGCGCGAAGGACAGGTTCAATTACACTCATAACTCTCGACGTGAAGTAAAAATTTATATATAAATATTCGTTACAATCGCAAAAATAATAGATGTGATCATATGAATGCATAACTTTAAAAAACGTAACGTAATGGGTTCAATACTAAAATCTTAAAAGTTGAGCCGATAGAATTTAAATTCTGGATCCGCATTTGCATATTCCTCACCCTCCATTTACCCGAATCAATCAATCGACTATACCGCAATCTTAATAATTTTTAAGGTCAGTTTTGCAAATTAAGCATATTTATTCGGAGGATCTGTCATAACTAGACTTTTTGCCCGCACGCATCCTAGGCTTATCACTCACCTATAATAATGACGCATGCGCCCTTCGGGCAATATACATAATACGCATAGCAGCTGAGACATAGCTCTTCGTTTGCTATATTATATTCTTGCAATAGTAAAGGCCGTGGATGCTTGCCTAATGCTGATAAGTTAAGGAAGTTGGTGTCCTAATAACAGAGAGCAGATGATCGAAGCCCTGGAGAATGGCGGCTGTAACTATAATGGTCCAGGCTTTGAACCAGCTATATATACTTGACAAAACTCGTATAAACAAAAGGAAGAAAAACACATTTTCATCTCTAGATTTCAACTTCTGTTGTATGTGGGATTTTTTAAGATCTTGAAGGGCGAAAATCTTGAATGCAATTATATTGTGGCTTTAATAGAGATTAAATTGTTAAAATATTGAAAATTGTTAGTTGATTATTAAGAATTTATAAATCAATGTCCCCCATTGATTTTTGTGTTTCTTATTTCTGATTTGATAAAATGGCAATTTATTGGCAGATGAGCAACTACTCTTCCATGGAAGGAGTCCTCTACTGCAAGACTCATTTCGAACAGCTTTTTAAGGAATCTGGAAATTTTACCAAGAATTTTCAGAATTGTAAGACATCGTTTTAATTAATTTAGTTCATTTTAATTTGCTAAGCCTCTTTTGTCTTTATGTCTACTAATCATCTTCTAATTAACGTTTGAGCAGCTAAGGCTGAGAGGCAAAATTCACTGGTATGTTTTGTTTGTATATCACAACTTTACATTCTACATCATCAGATTTGACTTTTATATAATTTTCTTCTTTTTTTGATTAAGAGAAGAAAACAATATTCTTCTTGCATGGAATAAAATAAAATATTAAGATTCTCTTTTTATATTTGTTTCCTTCAACCCTCTTAGCTAGAGAAATAATTAAGTTGCTTTTATTTTGTGCAGACAAGGGCTCCAAGCAAACTATCTGCTATGTTCTCTGGAACCCAAGATAAATGTGCTGCTTGCGACAAAACTGTCTACCCACTTGAAAAAGTACAATACCATCATTTTTTGCTTAAATAATTAGCAGTTCTCAATTCAAAATTCGTTAGACTATTCTGGTCGTCAACCTATCACAACCTTCTTTCTTTGTCCGAACTAATTGGAC